>BJFM01000789.1:199415-272169 GCA_016586285.1 Arothron firmamentum | reverse complement strand
GGTAAGGCACATGCGCCTCTCTTTGTGTGAGGAGACATCTTTACGTGCACATGGGGGGGATGGGCCTCAACTTAGCGTTAAGTGTTCATAATATCCTCACTTGTGATGCTGAGCACTCACATGTAACCTAAAGACAAAGAGCAGCTCGTCCAGTCAGCTCCTTCAAAGAGGCGTGTGTGACGGGGCAGGGGAGCTGGGTGAGAAATAAAGGCTCTTATCTGAGGCTGAAATTAGTCACAGCCAGCCAGGAAGTGATAGGGAGCGTATGAAACTCTCGAAAACGAACCACCCAGGAGGGTGATGCAACGCGGAGGCAACGCTGGTGTAATGCAGACAGATGCTTCTCCTTCTCTCATATCGCTGCGACGCCGTTGAATTATGAATGAGGCCCCGTATACCTCTTCAATGCTGAAGGTTTCATCTGTTCATGCTCATAACCTGCTGATTGTTTTCATTCAGGCATCACACCCAAAGCCCACAACCCTCACCGTTAGCTCGGCGGAGCTCCAGACGAGCCTCCTTAGGCCTTTGTTTCTTGTCTGACAACAGTCAAACACAAAGCAGACACAATCAATTGCTTGGCGGTAGTTTTAAGGCCCCACTTCTCTGTCTTTTTTTTATCTATTCACACGCTCGCTCTTCAGAACGATGTGCACGTTGGTTTTAGTTCAAAAGCGCATGCCGCACCACGACCGATCACATCATCCCCCCACTCTTCTTTCTTTCTGTAAACTTAGCAGCGATACGCGCTGAATAATAAATGACTGATTGCCTTTCAGAATCATTTTGAGCCTTCTATTTATAGACGCTTAAACATTTCCTTCTCCGGCAAACTTTGTGTTTTCTTTCTTCCACCATCTGATTTCAGGCACAGATTGTGGATTTGGTCACAAGGGAGGGTCAACGAGTCTCATTTCCTGCTGTTTGGTCCTCTTTAACCAAATGACTCTGCGCTCCCTGAATTCTATGAAAATCCCCCAGAGATAGCTGCAGCCATTTGTGTCTCTGAATCACTGCAGTGCAGATTTAACCCGGTTAGCTTTTAAGTTTAGAATCAACAGAGAAGGTGATCAGGATGTAATCAAGGAACACTGACAGTGTCAAATGCAACGCTGAGGCTCATCGACACGTTTTGACCTCTGCTTCTTTTCTTATTAAAGTTCAGGTAGTTTGAGTCCATCCAGGTCTTAACATCTCAAAGATGAGCCAGCAGGGATTGTAGAGAATCCATATCGTAAAATTATACCTGGAGATCATCAGCAAAGGAAAGAGATCATCTGGGAGGTGGTAATCCAGCTTCTCAAAGATTACACAAGAAAGTTTGCTGTCCTTCAGTAAAGTTTTAACAGCATTAACATATCCTAGATTTGAGCCCCCTTTCACAAACATTTCCACAAAGTTCTGGGTGAAAATTCAGGCCATAAAAAGAATTTATAAACTTGCTGAAGTTTCTTCACCTTTTCGTGAATTTGTTTCGTTTAGTTCCTCAAGCTTGTCGGCGATTCTTTGGTCTGTGGGTTTAAACCAGGAAGTGCAAAACACCACAAATGTGTTCCTCCAGTCAGCACACAGCCCTTTAAAATGCTGGGGGCTTTTTTAAGTCCTACCCCCACTACAAGGTACTTTGTTTCAGGGAAAGTTTGGTGCGCGGGGAAAGTTTTTGCCTGGGTGCTTTCAGCAAAATATGCTGAGGTTTTTCAAAATCCCGGGCAGATGATAAAACTTCCTGCAATGGGAAAGGGGCTTCGGTAACAACGTTGCTCCCTGAGTTTATAGTGGAAAATGTCCCTTCATTCAGTGGTTCAAAGAACGGAAAAATGGGTTATGGATCCACATTACAAGACAGAGGACAGGTAGAGGACAGACTTAACCTAGCTTGGTGTTGCTGCTCTGATGAGCTAACTGGATTTCTCCAATGCCAGCAGTCCCATTAAATCCATCTCTATTGGACATTCAGCCAGAATTAGTCTTGTCTTTCCAGCGTCCCAGAGATGAACACTCAGCGCTGTTGCCACGGCTCTCCTTTGTCTCACCAGACCAGCGGAGGGACTCTCTGGGGCAAATCCCGCTTTTCTGTGTCCAGACGCCGACTTGCCCACAGATTCGCTCAGCTCTAATTAAGCAGGATGAGGCGAGGGGAGAAATCTCTCTGCACGGACATTATCATCCGGTGGCAGCTTTACAGATTTTTGACTTTTCATCCTGTGTGTGTGCATGTGTGTAAGCTGGCGCTCAGGGAGAGAAAAACATCGACACATTGTTGTAGAGAACATAAGCCCCGCTTTTATTAATGACGAGAGTCAAAAACTCGCCACGTGTCTGGACGTGTGTGTTCGCGCTGCAGCACGTTGCACGGCCTGAAGTTTGCTTCAGATGTACAGAACGTGCAGTGCATCCCCTGAGACCTGCGTCATCGGCACAGAGGTTATTTCCTGTAGTTACAGAACAGCATATCTCGCTTCCTGTTCAGCATCAGAACCCATTTATACATTTAACACAATGTACAAATGAGGAATGAATGCAAACGAAAGTTGCACAATGTCTCCTGAGACTTTAGGGTGAAGGTTTGGAAATATTTTATATAAATGTGTATAAGTTAGTGTCATTGCAGCATAATTAATCTGGAAATATTGCTTTCGTTACAGAGACTCCCTGTAGAGATTAAAAGGTTAAATACACTTCACGCTGAGCTCCAATCATTGGTTTCATGTGTAAAAATCTATTTTTGTGCATAAACGAGTCCCTAAACCTCCACTTTTGCAAATCCAAACCCCTCAAACAGTTCCTCCGAACTGTTTAAACTGAAGCTGGAGAATCACAGAAACAACCTGGGTCAGTTTAAATGATGTGCTGGTTGGCTTTGCTTGATATCGGGTCTGATTTCTGTTCAAGACCTTGGATGAAAGAATAAAGCAAAATAAGTTAATTGCACTATTAATGCCTGAGGTTGAGTTGAACTTAAACGCTTCTGCTAGTTTTTACTGTAATCAAAAATAATACTGCTCAACACTGAAAGTTATTAGGATTACATTCAAAAATGCAAAAAAAAAAAAAAAACACTCGCTGCTTTTTCACCGTCACACATGGCAATTAAATTTTCTGTATATTTTTTTTTAAGTGATGTTTTGCTGACCCACTTTCTATGATTATAATAAACTGTGGAAGGCACTACGAGGCAGCGCAGCATTAATGAACTTCAAAACAGGCATGCTCTTCTTCAGGCTCTTCTCTTTTTTGTACTGTGACAGAGGAGTTGTTGCATCTCCTCCCTCTTTTTCTCTGGAGGAACTTTTTGCAACAGGGCCCATTCCAGTAGTTTCCTCCCAAAAACAAAACAGTATTGAATTTAAGCACATTCTACCTGTCTGTATGTGGGATATGGTGATAGAAAGAAGGTTGATAAGATATTACTAGCATACATGTGTCAGGTTCCCATATCTTATTTGCTGATTTTTGATTAAAACCATTTGTTATAATTCACTGGAGTATTACTGTGTTAAAAACATCGCATGGCAAACAATATGATGTGCTAGTGCCAGTGAACAGTTATTTACATGGAATACTGAAATCATAGATTTTAGTTTCAAGGAGGTGCCAGATGAAAAGTCACAATAGCAATTGGTATCAGTGCATGTATTGCATCAAAACAAACAAATATTCTACTTGTCTGGCTAAAAATTCAGGTTTTTGAATTACACCTCTAAGTGGGACAACTGTAGTCAGCAGACTGGTGAAAATGCGACTCCGGGACTACAAAGGAATGAAATTTGGTGTGCAAAAACAATCGTGTCCCAAAGGAGTTTCTCCTTCAAGTTAATTTTTTATCCCCCGCAACCCCCCAAATTCTTCATTTTTGTTCAAAGGTAAATCTGTTGTCAACTCCATTTTGGAGAGATCAAACATGCTTGGATTTTTTTAGTATGAGTTTAGTTATTAATTTGTTAGTGGTGCAAACTAAAAGTGTTCTTGCTTTAGAAATCTTTTATGCCAAAAGGAGATTTTAAATAATAATTTTTTTTACTGATATTAAAGATCATCACCTGTAAAGAAAGATGATCACAGATCACCTTGGTGGAGTCAGGTCACTGTGTCTGTCCCATATGAGTCTCACAAACAAACAAAAAAACACAGAAAAACAAACTAACAAACAAAAGCTCTTAATGGTGATCTGTAATGTGATAAAATATTTTGAACTTGTATTTCTCACAGTACTTTAATAATTGAAGTCATTCGCATCAACAATCATTTGGAATTTCTTTTTAGGGTAAGAGGTAATAAAAAAAAGGTCTCGTTGTCGGAATGATACGTTCAGGAAGATAATTCATTGTTGCGTTTAGAACTGTTCTAAACGCAGTTCTAAACGTTTAGAACTGTTGTTCTAAACGATAACTCATTGTTGCGTTTGATCTCCTCTGCAGCCTCCCCAAAAGTCGCACGCAAAAAAGGAAATTGGCGCCCTCTCGTGGCAGACATTTACTTTTGTGTGTGTGTGTGTGTGTGTGTGTGTGTGTGTGTGTGTGTGTGTGTGTGTGTGTGTGTGTGTGTGTGTGTGTGTGTGTGTGTGTGTGTGTGTGAACTATATGAATTGATTTGTAATTTTTAATTTAGACGTTTAATGCAATACTTTTTTGACAGTGCCGCTGATTACGCTCTCCGGCAGCTGCACTCTTCTTTGCCTCTAGGGGGCGCACGTATATATATATAACCTTCAGATGTTAATCTAAGGTTAAAGTGCGTCGAAGCAATGGCAGACGCTTCAGACCGGTCTGCTAGATGGATTAAAACGTTCATTTTGTATGTATTCGCTGCGTCAGGGTAAGTAAACTACAGACATTTATTTGACGTCGCGTACTTCAGAACTGTTTCGTGTTTGGGAATTGAAGACTTCCTTTGGTCTTTTCAGTTTTATGTATATTTATGATTTCAATCGATTATAGGGTTAAGGGGTGTGGACTGACTTATTGTTTTCGAGTACATGTAGACGGTAATCAAGTCGGTGGAAGTAATATAATTCGCCACACACGTAAAAATTAGATGATTGACAGTACACAGTTGTAGGTACAGTTGGGTTTTTTTTTTTTTTTTTTTTTTTTTTTTTACTTTCGCTTTGGCTTCAGTGTCGTCGCTCCCTTAACCTCTGCCCAGTGTGTCGACGGGACCTACAAACATGACGGGAGGGACTGCTGCCTGTGTCCTGCTGGTACGTCTGCATCCTGTCCGATTCATTGTTGATCTACGTGTTGATTCGCACCGGATTTCCAGAAGATCCAGGAGTGTGTTGTCGATGCATATTTGATGTATTTTAATCTGTTCAAACGGCACACAAAAATAGATTTAAATGTTAACAGTCCACCACGATCAGTGCGTAACAGCATGAACCACGTGTCGATCATCACCATAACGTGGTTAGTTAAACCATTTCCATGCATCCTCACACTGTAGGTCAATATCTGGTTCAACACTGCACCGAGAACCTGCAAAATGGAAAATGTGAATTATGCCAAGCCAAGACTTACAGCAGTGAGCCTACTTACCAGACGTCCTGTGAGCCCTGCACCTCCTGCTCACATCAAAATGGTACATGAACGCAACGAGATGACACTTGGGTTTTGCCCACACTTTCAAAAGAAACAACATTGTTCATTATGCTTTTTATTTTTATATTAGATACAATATTATTGCTGTAACAGAGCTTATACAGTTTTGTCAGTCCCTCTCATGTCAACTTGTGTGCCTCAAACATTTTGTAGATAATCTAGAAGAGGAAGAACCATGCACCCCTGCCAGAAACAGGAGGTGTCGATGTCGACAGGGTCATTATTGCAGCAGTAGAACTGAAATCTGTAGACTCTGCCAACCTTGTACTATGTAAGTTCCTGTGTTGATAATTTGATACTGTTAGACTGCTGAAATGATTTAAAAACTGACAATAATGTTATCAGTTTACCCTCATAATTCCTTTTTTTATTCAAGATGTGACCCTGAGGGCGTCAAGGTACCCTGTACAGCCAACAATGACGCAGTCTGCAGTGACAAAACTACAGGTTTGCTTTAGTGTAGCATTAATGCAATTAGATTAGTTCATAATGATTTAATTGCATCATAAATACCTTTATATAACCAGAATTTGTCCAAACTTTTGTGTTTTAGGTGGAGACACTGCTGGAATAATTGTTGCCGTAGTTGTTGTTGTTGTTGTGGCCTTAGCTATTTTGGGAGTTTTTCTGTATAAAAGGCAAAAAAGTGAGTCTTTCATGTAATGTGACCAATAGAGGGCACTTGAACACCTCTTTCAATAATTAGGTACAGTTATAATCCCTTTAGTTCAGTGTTATTAACACTGTTGTGTGTGTTTTGTCTCTCTCAAAAGAAAGGAAGCAGCAGTTGATAACAAGTACAAATGCAAATGCTGAGGTAAGTTAACATCTGGTGTGTCTCGTATCATACTAATGTTTTCCACTTTCATCTAACATCTGCTGTCATCTTTGGTCACAAAATGACTTTTCTGTCTGTAATGTTGCAATAGCTGCTCATTTCTACTTGAAATACAGGTCAGTTGTCTGAACTTGTCCTAGTCTGTGTTGTTGTCAGAAGTAACTCTTGAAGTTTTTTGTTTGTTTTATTTATTTGGTTGTTTGCTTTGCGAGTACTTTTAACAATTATCCCAATTTTGCTTTACAGGCAATGCAACCATTAACAGGTAAGAAACACCAGAAAATCAAATGGTTTCCATGGTTGCGAACATGTTACATAGTCGAAACTTGTATTGAAATGCAGGTAATGCAGAGCTAAAGATGAGGGGCCTTTACACCTACAGTAAATGCTCAACTGTGGCAGTGAAGTTAACATGATCATCATTGTAGTAATGAAAAATAAATATTTAGCATCTTCTATGACAGATTAAGAGGCATGATTTTACTCTGTTCAGTATTCTAGATAATATCTATAAATCAAAGTAAAGGGGAGGTGTTTATCATTTTAATTGTGCTGTACTTTGTTGCAATAATCCTCATGTTCTTTTCAGAAGTGGATCTCCATCCTTACTTGCCTGACATTGCGGACATAATCGGATGGAGGGATATGCAAGATATAGCGATATCTACCGATATATCGTCTGTGACAATTGAGTCGGTCAGACTTGATAGCCCAACGGACAGTCGAGAACGGACACTCCAGCTGCTGGGACACTTTAATCAGAAGCACAGCAGAGAGGCTTCAAAGATGTTGATTGAGAATCTTAAACATAAAGGAAAAAATGCTAAAGCTGCCAAGGTGCAACGTCTGTTGGCTGGCCCTGCTAGGGTTGTTGAATCTGCGTAAAAGCACTATATTTTTAAGATCAAAGTTTTAATTAATGTGGTCTGCCAACGTACCACCAGGAAGGGGAAGGTTATATCTTTATCCTGGCTCTGGCATGTCTGTGTGAAGTTTACATGTTCTAAGATACTCCAGATTTCGGATTATGATCAAAACATGCACATAAGGTTGACTGGAGGCTCTGAACTGGCCTTTGCTGTGTGTTATTGTTCTTTTTTTTCCCCACTTTTTTTTCGCATTTGTTTTATTCCAAACATATCCCATTTGCACATATTATATGATTTATCAACTCTACCCTAATAAATACTTTTTTAAATGGAAAGGATTTATATTGCTTTTCTTTTCCTAAACAAGGTCTGTTGCAATAACTAACCTTGAGAAAGTTTGTCATCTACAATATAATAACACATGTAACTTGTTAACCGGGACTGCCTGACTGCAATAAGTTTAATAGGACTTCAGATCCTGTGGATTATTTTTTCCAAGATATTTTCACATTAAAAGTAAAGTCCCTAAAATTACAAGAGTTTTTTTTTTTTTAATGTGAAATGAAGCAGACCTCATTAGTATTAGTCATTAGTCATTTTAGTGTACCAAGTGGATCTAATTATTCATGTAATTAAAGTTAGCTATCAAACAAAAATATGGAGCTAATCATGATTTATTTCTCCGGTGTAGCTGGAGGCTCCGCTCCTCTGTCACATGTTGACCGCGTGTTCAGACAAGTGGGCGTGGCCTAACCGGATGGGTGGAGCTCGCAATCCGGAAATGGGTGGAAAAACAAAGAGTCAATCGTTTGCAGGCTTCTCATGAGTTTGACGCATACGGCTTTAACGAAGCACTTCTCCGTGGAGAGACCTGTCCACGCTGGTAAACAGAGACTGGAGATACTGCAAAGGTAAGTCCAACGATTTTATATCATATGGTCACTTATTTCTTCTGAATCTCCATGTTGGTCTCAGACGTCAGACCTGTTGCTGCGGTGTCCGATGTTTGCTTGTTGCTCATACTTCTGAGATGTAGTCATTAACATCGGATTGTAATTTACTTCTGTTGGATTTCATCTTTGCAAAATGTCTTTAACATCCTCTTAATTGTCTAGTTGTCTGTCATCATTTCCTCGTAATGGCGGTTTGCTGTTTTGTTACTAAGACAACCAGAGAGACACTCATTCTGGAAGCCAACAACGATGAAAAAACATGTACTTTAAAACACTTATACACACCCATTGTAAAACTCGGTGTTTGCTTTTTTTTCGTTGTTTTTTTTTAAATTTACATTTCTTACAGTTAAAGTAGACGGGCACCAATTGTGGTACGTGGTGAAAAACCGCAAAATGTTTATGGTATTGTTGTTGAGTACATTTTACTGGATAATCTGTACTATAATATGTCTGTATGTCTTCAATGTTACATGTTATGCCTGAGAGGAATGATCGAAAATAGACGAGAATGATTTTAAATGACTGACAGCGTCTGTCTGTCTGCCTGCCTGCCTTGATGTTTGTTTAAACAAGTGGTGCCAAGAAAATGTTGGAAAAATCAGTCATGGGAAGGTTTTCTGACTATGACCTCACATACTCTGCAATTACTGCTGTAAGCCTGTGAGCGAGTTGTAATTCCACCCTACAGTGAGATCATAATCCACGTGCTCTTTCTCAGTATTCTTCACTACATTATATTCCATCGCTTCGAAGTGCTGTCAGTTTGGAACATTCAGCCTCTTTTCTCCAGAGCAGTATTACGATCTGCTAATACACATAAGGGACTTATGCAATTTCCTTTCCTGCACACAGTATTGCATTACTTGGTGGCCAGCGGATAACACCCTGGAGAGACAAACCAATAAGGTTATTGCACATTTTCTAAAAGGGAGTTATCTGGTACTTTATTTTGTAGTAACGGTTAGCAGGGTGCACGTGTTAAGAGCCACAATCTTGGTAACTAGCTTAATCTATACTTCCTTTTAGGCTGGAACTAGAAAATGTGTCTATATTTGGAAGCACAGACTGTTACTCTCTGTGGGGTGGAGTTCATCTTTGCAAAAATTACATACTAAATAAATTATGATCTCTAATACTGTCATTTCCTCTTTTTCAGGATCTAAGATGCAGCCTTGTTATTTGCAGGGTGCTTAAATGTAATGAAGTGAAGATGCAGGGGGCCATTGCACGCATGTGTGTGTTGGTGGCTGCGGCCATATTAAACCATCCCTTGCTCTCCCCTCAAGAGAACGCCACAATCTATGACCAGGACGAGGAACTGATTGCTCGCATGCGAGAACATGAAAAGATGTTGGAAAAGGAGAAGGCCAAGCTGGAGAAGGAGCTGTCTCAGCTGGAAGCGGAGCCGGAGGAAGTCGACCCTGAGGAGGAATACAGCTGGTGCCTCTGGAGCACAGTGACGTTTTTAATATTCCTGGCGATCGAGCTCTTCAGGATGGAGCTGACTGACACAGAAGCCAGGCCTTTTGAGGACGAAGACATTTATTCAGAAGGTGGGTCCCCCACCCCCAGACTGATGGAGTTGGATAAGGAGGCCCTGAACAACTTCTGCGACAAATGCACCTACACGTCCTCCCATGAAATCTGGAGGGTGAGGGAGTTTGTGGAGGGTTTCGCTGATGACTTGTTGGAATCACTCCGGAGTGTGTGTGACAGGGACGCAGACATGGAAGTTGGTGACTTTGTTGGAATCGGAAGCGTGTTTGAGTCTTGGAAGGCATGCAAGCCCCTAATGTGTGATCTCCTGGTGCCTTTCTCACCTCCAAATCCATTTGCCTTCCAGTTCCATCTGTGGTGCAGCTGTTCCAGCAACGTGCCTCCAGACAGGCAGGGTTGTGGCAAGATCAAGGTCTCAGAGTCTGGTGGGAAGGAGGGCTGTCTCTGCGGCTCTGCTAACATGGGAGAGGACATGCTCTGTTTGTTGCATAATGGGAACGACGTGCCCAGTGTGGAACGCAGTCCCGATGAACTGCTTTGCACCAGGAACTCGTCCTTCTTATCTAAAGACCAAGTCATGAAGTGGTTCCAGATCTCCGTTACCAAAGCCTGGGGACGCATCTCCCACAAATATGACTTTGAGGTCACTTTCCGCAACCTGGATGCTGCCGGTGCCCTCAAGGTCCGATTTCATTCAGGCAAGGTTGTTGTCTTGAACATGATACCAGTGGTTCAGCTGCAGGAGACGGATGCCTACTTTGTCTCACACTTTCCATCAGTTTCTGACGGCCCTCCAGACCCGTACTGGCCTTTGTCTTTCGCAGTGTATGAGAGGAATTTACTGAAGCTGATTTCCAAACGCCTACCACAGAACTCCTGTCACTTACACTGCCTTCAGGTTGTTACTTTTCTCCACAGAAAACAGACAAGCCTCACAGGAAATACTGCACTCACAAACTACCACTTAAAGACTGTGCTGTTGCACTTGTTGCTGGGTCAAAGGTCCTCTTTATGGGGCATGGACAGTATAGAAAGCAGGCTTCGGGATGTGCTCAGCTTCTTACATAGAAGTTTGCAGGAAAAGAGACTGCATCATGTCATGATCGGGAACAGTAAGGTGGCAGAACTCATCCAGATTCCTGAGATAATAAGTCAAGCAGAGCCCATCAATCTGTTCCGGTGTCTGGTGCTACAGGCGGAGCTTCACGCTAAAACGCTTCGGCATTTCAACGTGATGCTAAAGAATGCACCTGTGCTCCTACAGGAGTACACACCCCACTGGGCTAATGGTCTACGCCAGCTCCATGACAGGGTGTGAACCGGTTGTGTTTATCTAAATTATCCAACTGTTGCACTGCACTGTTTAGAGTATGACCACCAAACCTCACCACCAGAGTTCCTCCAAAAGTTCCTGGTGAAACAACCAAAAATATTCACTGTCTTTTTTATTATTATTATTATTATTATTATTATTATTATTATTATTATTATTATTATTATTATTATTATCTAATGACTGTATTATTTACTTAACATAACAATTAAATATTTAGGGAAGTTTTGTAATAATTCAGCTTTTAAAGGTGTAAGGGTTAGAAACTGTATGAAACAGGCTAGTTCACTGATGGAGGCAGCAGTGTTTTCCATGAAGGATGATTACATTAATTACCTCAATGCACATGTCCATCTAAACAGTTACACTCATGTCACATGAGCAGAACCACATCAGTATGAAAATGTTAGCTCTTTCTTTTCCTTATATTTATAGTTTTATACTACTTTTTAATTGTAAGCCAAGTTGTGTTTACTGGAGATATTCCATAGATATATGTACTGTATATTTGTGTTTTATTTATTAGACTGGTTCTTTAAATGTTGAAAAAGATTTATTGGTTGCTGAAAATCCAGATACATCTCAGTAACATCATTATTTTAAAATACAGAAGATGACAGATGACAGAAATCAAAACAAGAATAAGAAAAGCATTCAGAGTGCAGGCCTCCACCAAGCAGCTCAACAATCAGCCAATAAATCAATCATTTGTTCCCTGTCCCATTATCAACAAAATTTCATTAAAGCCCGCTCTTAACTTCTCGAGTTATTTTTTTCAGACAGTTACAAAGATAAGCTCCTTGGCAGTGGTACAAAGGACGGCATCAGCTTTGGAACCTAATCATCTCTACAGACCATAGTCGTACTCAGGTTTGCCATCAATGTATGTTTTGAAGAAGGCCTTGTGTGTGTCAGGACTGTGCCAGGTGGCTTTGACCGCTGGGTCCTCTAGCATGCGTCCAGTCCACTTTGCCAGCTCGGGTGTGTTGTCAAGGCAGCTGAAAAGAAAAAAGTCAAACTCAGTACAGTATTCGTCAAAGACAGAATTATAACTTGTGCTAATGTTTTGATATAAATATGAAGTAAAAAAAAAAATGTTCTCATGTGATTAATCTGCATGTGTGTTTTATTATACAGCTATCATTTCAATTAAATTAATAGTTTTTTTATTCCCGATTCATGAGATGATGACTTACTGCTTCAGTCCAAAGATCTCCAGCCTCTCGAACCAAGGCCACATCATGTAGTCGATCATTGTGATGGAATCACCACCAAAATACTTGGTCTTCTTCAAGTCCTGGAAATGTAACATAACATATATCAGACTGGTGTTCAGTAAATACCTAAAATAATTTAAAGCACACAAATGGGTGACTTTTCTTCATTTATACAAATTAAAAATTCTAAATTATTTTCTGATCCACCTCATTTAATTTGGCCATCTTCTCATTCAGCTCAGCTTCCAGTCCTGAGATATCATCGCCATTGTTTCTACCCGTCATGATTTTGTAGAAGTATGGAGTTATCTGCAGACAGCAGGCACATTTCAGATTATATTCATGAGCATTTGAGACGGCAACACAAATCTTTATTCAGCCATGTTTTCGATACCTTGGAAAAATGCTCAAGCATCATTTTTTGCTGAGCTTTACCAAAAGGAGTGGAAGGAAGCAGCTTCTTTTCAGGGTAAACTTCATCCAGGTATTCACAGGTGATGAGGGATTCACATATCACCTCGCCAGCAGGTGTCTCCAGTGTGGGGACAGCACCAAGAGGATTCTTCGCAAGGAACCAGTCTGGTTTATCTTTAAGGTGGATGTTGATTGTGTCATGCCTGCAGGACAAAAATGTGTACAGCTAAATGAATTAGCATCACTGGTTAAATGAATTTCACGTTACTTAGAATAAAGATGTGGTGCACTATGGAATTACTTGATCCCTTTGGCATTCAACACCAATCTTGTCCTATGAGCAAATGGGCAGAATCTCATGCTGTACAGTCTAATGTGGCCGTTGGGGACTGGACCTGGAGCAGCACTACCTGTAATGAATACAGTCTATTATTATTTTTTGTTTCTAACAAAGAAAGGCTTGTGTGGCACATATGATAACATGCAATCCATTAATCTGACTTGCATTATTGTAACATTTAAAAGTTACTTGTACCTGAGATACCTGTGTTTTGGTTAGTAGAAAAATATTAATAAACATACTAGACAAATGGTTTTGTATTTGTATATTACAACATAACTATTTTGCGGGAGAAATAAAATACAGCGAAACTGACAGTTACAACAAGATCAGCTTAGGAGGTCAAAGGGAACACGCTCATAATTTTGCCAAGTCATCCTGAGTCACAATGACTTGACAAAAACGTCCTCTGTCGTTTCTTTTTGGACGCAAGAAATCAACGAAAAGGACAAATTCTGAATATATATTGGGTTCAACAGATATTCACTGCTTTCATAAAACGCATTTAAATCTAATGTGTTTGTTATGTGACAATTTGTTTAAAGTGGAAACCACTCAGCATGCAAAAATAACAACTTTCTTATGACGAGACGAAGAGAGGATTCTTACCGCTAGAGTGACACTTTCCAGTCGACATGATTGCTTCAGGTGAAATATAAAACAGCAGAAATGAAGACGAACAGACAGTCTCTGTTAACGTTATGCAAAGCTTTTCCTTCGATCTTATAACAATGCAGCACTCTTCCGGGTTCAGTGCAGCTTATGAAGACGTTTCAGCCAATAGCGTTAAAGGGTGTCGATTTCTGGTTGCCAGGGTTACCGAATGCGTCTTTCTCTCGTGGCCTAGTTGGCGTTTGCTAATTCGATTGATTGCAATCTATAAATGGATAAAAATGCGGTCTTGGAAATTAGGTATGTAATTTAAACAATAGAGGACAGCTATCTTTACTTTCGTACACTATTTTTAAAAAGTTTATACGGTAAAAGTTTGCCAGAGTGTGAGCTTCGATTGCATTTGTTTGTGTGCTAAGGAATGTGGTGGCACAGGTTTGACATCCTGTTTTACTCTGCAGGTGGATGCAAGCATTTCCAGAGAGGAGTTTCTTCAAGTTTGTCGACAATAAAACAATATGCTATATATGTGCGACTCATATATGTTTCCTAAACCTGGAGAATAAACTACAAAGTGTATTTCAGAGTCCTGTCAGAGAAATTGGTGCATTGACAGCAAATGGCAACAACGGGATTTTTGCTTTTTCAGAACAAAAGCTATCCTCATCAATATTTGTGTACAACTTTCCAGAGTTTCAGTTGAAGAATGAACTAAAAGGTAAGGATGTTAAATCAGTGTTAGAAGGTGATTTCCTCAACGGTTATGGGAGAATATGGCAACCGCCTCATATGTTACACCTCCTTAAAACAAAAATGTTCTGTTACTTTTAAGTTTTAAACATATGATATAAAAATATGATTGTGCTGTTAAAATGTATCACAGACAAAAGTGTTAAAAGTAATAAGCATTGTATTTTAATCTACTAGGTAATATATTTAAATTAGAAAGAAAAAATCTCTGTTGTTATTGATGCTCTATATTTGCATTTTAGGAACAACACCTATAGACTATACATCTCTGGCATTAAGTGATGGCGGTCCTTATTTGGGATGTTGTTCTTCTGTTCCACACTATATCATAACAGTTTGGTAAGCAACTGATTATGCAGTGTAGATGTTATTTGAATAGATTTATTGTAACATTTGCTTATATATGAACAGAAAACATGTCCATCTAACCACAACTGTCTTGCAGGAACTGGGAAAAAGCTGAGCCAGTTTTGTCACAACAAAATGCCGGGTGTGACGTCGTCTCCTTGGTGTTCAACCCCTTGAACTGTTTTCAGCTTTGTGCTTTGGGGACGGCGTCCATCACCTTTTGGAATATTGAGAAGCGTACCAGCGGTCACGTTCTGAAGCCCAGGTAGAGCACTTCTGCATAGGTAGCCAGGTTAATCAAACTAAATATGTATTTCCTCATGACACAAAGTATAAAGCCAAAATATTCATACTTATAGATTGCACATTTGTATGTTTCTTATAATTTCTGGATTCCAGGGTGGTAGAACTGCCAGCAATTGAGGATTCATTTGCTGAGAGACTGACTCCAACTTCACCTCATGTCAGTGACAAAGAAATCCAGAATTACCAGGCACACAAACTATGAACTGTTATATAATTCCACATATCTTTACACAGACTGAAGTTTGCGCCAAAGCCAAACTAACCCCTACTGCCGTCTGCTGGACGGCAAGATCAGAGCTTCATGTGGCCTGTGCACAAGGCTTCCTGCTGCTCATTGACCCAGACAGCCTCCACGTCTCAGTCCAGTTCAACCCCTCATGTAAAATAAACACACACACTGGGGCTATTTATTAAAGTTGGGTTGCCAGTAAAAATGCTTTTGACACCTGTTTTTGCTTAAGCAGCTGCTGAAGCCATCCCTGAACTCAGACAGGGCAGCTTTCAAGGTTTAACACTTTGGAAGAATGATTGCATTGCTGTAGGCATGGTAAACATATGTACTTATGTTTATGTGGATTTATCATTTGACATCCTTACTTAGACTGAGAAATACAGAATATATATCTTTTTTTCCAGGGAAGTGCGGTGCACTGTCTGCAAATCAAAGGAAGTCAGATTGATGTCATAAAAACATGGCAAATAGGGCAGCCTGTCACAACAGTGATGCTCTCCCCTGACAGTGAAATACTGGTCGTAACCTCAAATCAAGTAAGAATCTGAATTTGCCATCTTTTCTCATGGTATTTAGTCCAAAGATTACAAGAGAAATCTAAACATTACACAGGACATTCTGAGAGCTTATTGTAATTATTTTCAGGGTCAAATCTTGACATTGAATCCAAACCGGTCAGATGAGATCTTAAAAATCCTGGACGTCGGCAGTGGGAAGTCTGTGGCAGCCGCTTTTTCCCACACTGAGAAGAATATTTGTGTGGTAAAACATTTTTGTTGCTCCAAAAGCACATGTGAAATTTAAGTCTTCTCAAGGAATAATTGTGTTTCTACTGGTTGTAGTCAGTGAAAGATTCTGGAGAAGTGCAGCTCTGGTCCACAGACGGCCTCCTACTTGGCTCCCTGTCTCTTCAGACCGATGTGATGTTCACCTCTAAGCACTTAGATCACCTCAAGACTGTACAACGCTGGCTCAAAAATGAGAAGAGAGGTAACTCTTCAGGTTCTGATCTGTGTCTGTTCAGGTGACATGTGTGGCCTGCTGTCCAATTGCACAATATGCAGCTGTTGGAACAGCTTCCGGAAACGTGCTCTTCGTTGACCTGAAGCGGAAGCAGCAGCCTCGGCTGGTGCACAGGATCCATCTCTGCCACCCTGTGGATCATTTAGTGCAAGTATCTCGATTTCCAGGAGTTTCATTTTCTTTATACAAACATAATGTTGCAAAAGCAAAGTGTCTTTGTTTGCTGTGCGTGTGTTTTTTTTTTAACAGTTTTGACCAAGATGGCCACTATCTTTTCACCGGAGCCTCAGATTCACGCATCTTTGTTCTGAATGCAGAGCCGTCAGAGAGGTTCTCAGTCATGGGTTCTGCAGGTAGACAGTTTTAAACTCTTCTAAATGCATTATTTATATGTTTGATATGTATTATTTGCCTTTGCTTTTGTTTTCCAGTTGTGCCTGGTCCAGTTCTGTCTCTGTCTACTCAGTGCATCAGGGATTGTGAACGGGTGGAACTTCTGGCGTTATGTGCTGGACAGAATGAAGACGATCGGAGTGGAAGCCTGCTTGCAGTGCTTTCTCTGCCCTTCAGGGATCTTGCAGGTTAACTGTGAACATAATTATTCAGAACTTGTTTTTTGTATTTTTAAACTGGTGTTGAAGTTGGCTTGAGTGTTCTACACAAGACTTTAATGCCAGCAGTGGGGGATTAACTGGAAGATTGATGTTAGATCATCGTCCAATGAAGTAAATTTGTGTTTCATTTCGCAATGAATCAAAATTACAATCCTCAACCTATTTATAACCAAGAAATGAAGGTTGTTACAGACAACAGACTTTAAGTGCTTGTAAAATAATGGATCTGAAGCTTTTCTGGCATTTCATTGGCTTTCGAGACCTGTCTACTCAATGAAATGTCATGTTTAGTCATTAGTGTTGCCTTCGAGACTTAAAAGGACTTTAGCAATACCGGTTAATGAAATTCAACTGGACATATTTATGAGCATGTTTAGAAATGTTGTCATAAACACTCTTGAAATAGGAGCAAAAGACTGAGTGGTTCTTACAACGCACATGGGGTTTATAGATCCTGGAAAACCTGTTTAATGATAAAGAATTTAAGACAAATAAATGTCTAAAGTTCAACAATTAAGGCTTGAGAGCTATAGATGCAAACTGTGCCTCGTATTGGTATACATCACGATTATAATGTATGATGTAATTTTAATAACAGAGTGATCAAACTAGTACAGACTGATTTCTAAATTTGCCACAAATGAGGAAGGATGAAGTTATTGTTCTTTTCTCAAAATAAACATTTTAATATTGACTTCCTCATACTTTTTAGATTGCGAAAATGGTTGTTTGGCAGCTGACATCCTTCAAATATCCAGATACGAAGTGCCTCATCCAATCCAGTCATGTGTCCTCGGAGTCAGAGAGATCTTTGCTTACTGCCAGCAGAAAGCAGCTCTCCAGCACTTCCCCCTCCCTCAGGTATACCTCAAGATATTCTTCTCTGTATTTACCTGGATGATGTGGGGGGGTTTTTTCCCGTGACATCTTGTTGTCGTTGTTTTGTTTTTTTAATTTACCACATGGCTGTAACGGCGACCAAATGATAATTTATTTTTCAAACATTGCACAGGTTTTATATCATTGTTCGGTTTCCCTGTTTTCCTATGTTCAGGGCACAGACAGTGTTTTCAGTGAACATGTGGTCCGGCTGAAGCCAGAGCAGGAAGTGCGAGGTCATCCTTCGGGTCCTGCCTGTCTTGCTCTGTCTCCTCACCATTTATGGCTGGCCTCCGTGGGCCAAGATGGCTCATTATGCGTCCGAGAAACCGCTTCGATGGTAGATCGCCTCACTTACTTCTTCAAAACACTTGGGTTGTATTTGCCTTCTATCTGCTGCCTGTGACACTGTTGCCATGCAGGACCAGTTTATTCAGCTGCAGTGTTACCCGGATGGCAGCGGCAGCGTTCGGAGCGTGTTGTTCTCTGCAGACAGCCAGACTCTCCTCACTGTCGGCTTAAACGATGGCTCTATTGTTTGCTCTAATCTGAGGTAAACAGAAAGCAGACTGCCATACTTGCAAAACACAGTAGAGGGAACTGTTGCTCTCAGTGGTGATGTCACAGATGAATTAGCTGATCTGGTGGGTTTTCATATTGTGATTGTATTACTTACTTTATAACAATATAAAGTAATGTCTCACACATCAGCTAGACTAAATGACCATTTATCTGCTTTTGGATTAATTATTTTATTTTAATGTCATTCACATGGCTGTGTACAGAATGAAAGATCTGGACCTTGGTAAGGTGAAAACGTCTATGGATAATCATAGAGGTTCTGAAAACCTCGAGGTAAAAAAAAAGATTCTTTTATTTTAGCATTGTATTTTTGCTCATTAAATAGAGCCAACACCATGTTTTAATAAGTGTTCTACAAAAACATTACCACCACTGCAGTAGTGGGTCAAATATCATTATTTATTCGCGTCTGTGTTATTTTTACGTGTGAACTTTCTGTAGGTGGGTGCTGGAGCTGCCACAGTGGATGTCACAAAGGAAGAAGGGAATCGGCTGTCTGCTCCACCCTCACACTCCACTTGGCTGGACAGCAGGCAGAAAAGGGTGAGTGGCCAATAAACTGTCACACTTGGAAGTGAACGTACATGTTTAAATCATTCATTTCATTTCGGATCCTATACCCCATGCCTAACCCTACGCAGTAAGTCTAAAGATCAAAGGAGCTTTGCTGTTTGACCCTTAAATGATGATAGGTCAAAGGAGTTTTGATTCAAAGCAACATGCTAGATTACGCCTATGTTACATTGTATTACAACTGATAATGATTAACTTTAACCACAGTCAACTATGAAAAGAAATACACAACACGGCAAGGTGTATTGGCAAAAAAATACACTTTTGTGTTCCTCTGCATGAAATGCCAGGAGCACAAAACATGTTCATGGTATTTTCTAATGTGTGTAGTAAGATATATGGATGTGAATGGAACATCTAAATAAGTATTTCTGGTGAAAACACTGTTTTCACTGGCAGTAAAACTGTTTGACACCATAACATTCCATGTTTATCAGTCGCTCCAGTATTCTTAAGGGTTGTATTGACAGCTGATTTTATACTGTAAACACACAATTATATTACTAATTACAAGTGGTAACCAAGGTAATTTACCACTTCAGTGCTTTGAAGCTCAAACATATCTAACCTCTTTAAATTCCACAGGCCTTGAAAGAGAATAATACAGGGCATGAGGCCATAGCAGCAAGCCTGAGAGGAAAGCTAGCAAGGTTGCGTGCCACAGTAAGTGGGTTTTATTGCCAGAGGTTAATTTGATTATTTTTTTGGATGAATCATCAACACTTTACAGTACATGTCAGCACAAGTATTACTTCATTAGAGGTGTTTGTTCTCTTCAGCCAGCTTAATTACAGTATGCACAGCAACTAACACAGGTTCACACATAGGTGAAAGTTATTCATTTGAAAACACCCAGCCCTGAAGGATAAAAAAAAAAAAATGTGGATGAAGAATATGTACGTATATTTGACATTTATCATGAACCCTCCAGCTACAGCACAAAGCTCTTGTTTCTTCATTATCAGCTGCATAGTATGAGGCTTGAAAATGAAACCTGTCCAGAGATCGAGCGTCTGAAAGACAGCGAGTTTACCCTGGATCCAGAGGAACAGAGGAAACAGGAGTCTGTGATGGAGCAGGAGGTTATTCAGGTAACGCAGATGCAGATGGGAACTCAGAGACCTTCTGTAAACATGAAAAAGCTTCTTACTGAAATGTCATCAAAGGCAAGAGAAGAAATCCAGCTGGAGATTGTAAGAAACCAGTACTTGTACGATGTTCTGAAGACAGAGTGCTGGGACTCCATGAAGGTCAAAGGCAAGGCCATTAAAGTAAGACAGATTAGAAACAAGTCCAACTTTTTTTATTCATCACAGACTGTTCCGATCTCTAATGGTGTGCTGGTAATATCACATATCTTGTCCATGACAGGCCTTTCATTCTGGCCTGGAGGTGAAGAACTACCCTCTGAAAGAGAGAACAGAGAAAGACATGGCAGAGCTTCAGAGGGTTCAGACTATACGGAAGTTTGAAATAGCTGTAAGCAAGCTTGATCGGCTTTACATTACAGCTAAGGGTGCAGTGACCTACACGGTTCACTCACTGAGTTTGATGATACAAAGTGGATTTTCCCTGTGCAAGATAAGAAATATGGAATACGTGACAGTTCTGGTTTGAAAAAACCTGTCAGGACTACTGGAACTATAGCTTAACTTATATGGTTGAGACCCCACAGATTCATTCTTGTTCATTTGAGCTGTGTGACTTTTAAACTCCAGCATATAGAAAAGGTGACAGAGGAGGAAGAGGAAGGCCAGGATGCAGAGAGTGCTGCTGTTACGGGGAGTTTCTCCGCACAGTTAGGATATTCAAATCCTCACGTCTACAGTCAGTTCACCCTGAGAACCACAGAGCAGAGAATCAACCAGATCCATCTACTACAGGTGGGAACATGTCAGAAAATGGCAGTGTGTGGTCATATGAGATAAACTTATGATACATTCTCATCATTATCTGAACACAGGATGTGATTTATAACATCAAGACAGGCTTTGATGCTGAGTTTGAGGCCTTGCACAGGCAGAAGATGCAAGAGGTCATTAATGTGAGAGAGAGAAACAAAGACATCCGGGGGATAATGGAAAAACTGGACATGAAGAGAGAGCTGTGGGAGCCTAGCCTGACTGACAGTGAGCAGCCTGAAGGGCTGTTTACTGTGGATGACTCTGAGGTTACTAACACCTCCTCAAATATGAAAAAAAATTTAAAAAAATTTGGCAAATTGCACAGAAAGTTGGACAACTTCCTGCAAAACTAAGAGAGAAATATGGCTCCTTGCCAAACAAAGTTCTCTTTAAAAAACCTAATGCAGAGCTTTGCACTATTTGTCTGTTTGTAGATAAAAGCAGAGAAGTACCTCACCCCAGAGCAAAAAGAGGAGGAGGAGAGGAAGAAGTTGGAAGCGCAAAAACGTTTGGCTGCCCAAGTATTCCACCACAGCTAATGTGTTCTTGTGTTGAATTTGTTGGTCTTTAAATATTCAGCTAATACTTTTGAAATAGAAAATGTATTTCACTCACAGTGAGTGTAAATTTGGTTGCCATTTAGCAATCTTATTTTTTTAATAGGTTGGAGCTCATAATCATTACATTCTTGTCCTTTTTTGTCAGACGGTAAACCTCAGAGAACTCGCCCTTAATGAGATGATGGCTGGAGCGCTGGAAGTGAAGCAGGAGGACATCTTGGAAAAGGTTTGAAAACATCCATACCTTTGATCAAGCGTAATCCAGTTACATCTGAACCCACATTATTTTATGGAAAAAAGAAATCCAGTAATTTCAATGTCTGCTTCACAATCTTAATAAACATGACATGATGGTACCAATCACGCTGATAAAACAATACTGAAAATTTAAACAGCTAGAAACACTGATGGTATATTCAATAAAGTGTAATATAAATTCCTATGACATACCCAGGTTCAACAGGTCTCACTAATTTTAGGCAAAAAGTGTGTTATGGGGATTTTTGTGTCAGTTGAATTAACTAAATCAGCATGAAGGGCACATAGTTTCTGTTGAATGGACTCCACAGGAAATACCTCCCCCAGAGTTTGTTGTGAGCAAACCTGACAGCCAATGGACCGAGGAGGAGAAAAGAAAATACGAAGTCTTTGAAAAGAAAACTAAAGAACTGAACGAGGAGAAGGAAAAATACAAAAAGGTATGATGGGCAACATGACCTCCGTAAATACAGACGGTCTCCGGGGATCTGATGACCTCTGCAATTACAGTCGCTGGAAACTGAAATGAAAAAACTGCAGTCCATCACCAAGGATGTGACTGAAACCTTTGATGAGACTTTGAGGAAGCTATTTGAGAAGAAGATGCGATGTGAAATGGCGATTTACCAGGTGAGCCATCACAACCACACACAGGTTCTCCATGTATAAATGTGCCACCTGACTCAGGAAATGGATGCCAAATCAGTCGACATCTTGTGCTCAAATGTCCACTCTATTATGTAAAAAGTAGTTTGGACTCAAGCATTAAGAATGGACTGAAAAACTGAAAAAGTGAAACACCTTCAGACAGTAGGAATTTCATCTCTTCAGTCACACCAGCTCTAAAGCATTTTCCTTACTCAGGTGAAAATGTGTCAGTCAGACCTTAGAAATCTTGTTTCATTGTATTTTACAGGAAGAGCTCAAGATTACTTATCTTCTTAATGCAGTAGAGGAAGAGCAGGAGATGAACGCCCAAGAGCAGGAGCTCAAGTCCAAACTTGAAGGAATGGTAGCACACAAGGTCAGAAAACCTGCACGCGGTGTAGCAATAATGGGTTTTATGAACATAATTTAAAGTTCAAGTCAGCTAAGTGAAGGGTGTTTGTGTAACATTTGTCATAAAAACATCTTTTTATTATTCATTTGGTGCTGTGAGGTTTTTAAGATTGATGGTCACAGTTTCCCGTCTTTGTTGGTTCTCCTACAGCAAGAGTGTGAAACGGAGATGGAGAAACATCAAGAAGAAGTCAGGTTGTTTCAGGACACCTATGACAGGATTGTGGATGAAGATGGAGTATGTTGGCTTTTAGGACAGAAAACACGTGTACACACATTCCAAAGTTAACTGACAGTATGCTATAAAATATCTGTGGTTTTTAAGGTCCTTGATAAGGACTTCAAGAAGGAGTTCCATGATGTACCAAAAAACGTGATTAACAATCTATATAAGCTATTCAAACGAAGACCCAGGTTTGTGTTGCTGATGCTGTTTTGCTGAATCAGTTTTTGTTGTTTTTGCATTAACTAACACCTCTTTTCCTTTGTTGGAAACGATCTTTAATGTTTCAGGGCTTTTAAGGCAAAGACACATGCAGAGAGCAAATCCAGCCTCTCTAAAGAGCCTCATCCATGTGGCTCCCCGCCTCCTGACGAGCTGAATAATCTGCTGCAGGCCATGGAGGAGCTGGACGCTCCAGAAAATACACCAAAATGCTTGAGTCCAGTAATCTGGGAGAGGTTTTGTCTCTTCCGCAGAACAAAAGTCGAGAGTGAGCACAAGGTAACAAGGATCTCATACGCTGATGTGGTCTTTGGAGTCACGTGACCAGTTTATTATGCCTCATGTGCAGGTATACGCTCACAGTTTGATATTTTCAGGTGAAGGTAAATGGGGTGACCCTTGCCAGGATGCAGGGAGTACTGCAGAAGAAGAGAGACAAGTTCGAGACTGCCGACCAGAAAATTAAAAATCTCTATGCTGAAATTGAAAGGTAATGCATAGCTGTGTGGTTGTAGCAGTAAAAACATGGTGACATGAGTACAAGTTATGCTCGTGTGTTCACTTCTAGGCTGCACCAGGAGAAGAACCATTTCCTGACCAACATCATGATCCTGGTTCCTCTCAAGCAGGAGCAGGTGGAGGTGTCCACCACAGACTTCCCCGCTGACTACACCGATTCTGTTCTTTTGCATAGAAGTGTCGTGGAAGAGCTCAATGAAACCATCAGAGTCAGTTATTTACCACCACCCCTCTAAGGAACGTCAGCTATTAAGGTGACTGTGTACAAGAGTGAAAATGATGTTTTTGAACAGACTTCTGCAGAGCAGAAGATAAAGTCAATGGTGGCGTGCAAAGACTTCCGTAAGGGCATCATCCAGCTGCAGTGGGAGCACAAGAAGATGCAGATGCAGATGGAAGATCTGAACAACAAGAGCAGGGACATCCGCAGGTTAAACCTCACTGAGGAACAACGGGATGTAAGTGATTAGATTACTATGAAACCCTTATATATGAGTTTTTGAAGCTTATCTCGGCTACCCTTTATCATTTTACCCATAAGTCACAACACATGTGGATAACGGAGGGTTCTGCCCTCTGTATATTGCTAGCATATCAGAAGTTTTCTTGTTTGAGCAATGATTTAGAATAAAACAAATCATAGGACCTCAGCAACACCAAAGCAGTTTTTTTTTTTTTTTTTTTTTTTGGCTGAATCAAACGATGCCTGATTATAACCATCCTCTGCCACAGACGGGTATTTTTTGGAAACAGACACATTTTTCATATTTTTTCATGCCGGCTTCACACACTGTTCTCTTCATGTGTTTAATATTGTTCAAAGATGTTTCCTAACTCGCAGAGAGAACAGAACAGCTGATCCCTCCATTTGCTTCGGCATAGTTCACAAACATGCAATGAACTTTGCAGGACATTCATGGTCAGAGGAGCAGGCACGAATATTCCTGTGTGCAAAGAGGCAACAGTATAATGCATTGAGTTCAAAGTAGTCATAAAGTCAGTGAACATGGCACAAACAAAACTTTTCCTAGTCTATATGCCAGATTCCTTTGGAAAAGGTTCAGGTATGAATGCTGAGGTGCGGCAGGCAGCTTCCTGACATTGTTAAGGCCCTTGCCAAACTGGGGAACAAATGAAAGAGAAAAAAAACCCATATAAACATATCCATCCTGAGATCGTTAAAATGTTTAAACATTCCTGCTGTGAACGTTATAGAACGTCTGGTGATTTTTTATTTTCTATTATTTCCTCTATGTTCAGTATCTCACCAGGAAAGACCCAGCCAGACACGCAACTCAGCAAGTCTCCAGCGTGGAGAAAACTATAGCATTCCAGGAAAAGGTGATAAAATAGCAGAGATATGCTCTCGTAAACTGACACTTGTTTTTGTATTTTCTTTTGCTGACTGGTAAAGTGTGTCCTTTTTTTCAGATTCACATGAAAAACCTGCAACAACGCAAAGCTAAAATTCAACAGATCAAAAAGAAGGCAGCAAAGAAAGCTTTAGAGAACGCACAGCTGGAAAAGGACATAGCTGACATGCAGTTAGTTATACAGGAAAGCAGAAAAAGCTGGAAATCAACAGGTAATAAACCACTTTCAGCTTTTTTGAAATGTACGGAGGAATGTGGAGTTTACTGTGTCTGACTCTGGCCTGTTGGATCTTTAGCTTCAGAGGCGGATAATAAGGTGGCTGAAAGAGAAAGGCGCTACCAGAAAATCCTCCAAGTGAAGAACTTGAAGTCTCTGGCCAAAACGCAAGAGAGAGAGCTGGCTTCACTCCAGGCAGAAGTCAAGTGTTTAAGGAGGAGGAACTTTCCTCTACTTTCCCAACCGAAAAACAAATGAGGACAGCAGTCTTTGCAACAGTGTACACGGTTTTATTGACACTTCTTGGCAAGCAAAGAATCCTAAATTATCCTCATAAAATAAGTGTAATGTAATGGAATTTACAACATGAACACACTGAATAGCAAGATAATCAAACAATATATTAACTTTTAAATAAATCTGTGGTTGTTGTGTGTGTGTAACCATGTGGTCTACACTTAGATTTAGGAGGTAAAATCTTCCTCTGAGCGATCAAAGTGCAGAATGCTTTCATCCAGGCCAAAGAGGTTAATCAGCTCCGACAGGCTCGCCTTTCCTCCAGGTATGGAGACGTCTGACTGGAGCTCGTACAGAGCAGCCTGAGCACAGCTCCTCCACTTGTCAATCAAGATCTGGAGCTGCCTTATATCATTCTAAAGAGAGAGGCAACAAATAAGTCACATTTCGCCGTAGGTGTGCATTTTAGTCAGCTTTAGTGCAATAACAAAGTCTGTTCCTGTTGGTTCACCTTGCTTCTATACATTTTAACCATCTTGAGTCTGCGCAGTGTCTCCATCTTATCTTTGACCTCCTTCCTCAGCTGCTCAAGTTCCTGTGCAACAGCCTTCACAGGAGGGTGTGTTGCTCTGGGGGAAAGGCCAGAACTCCTTTCACTCCCTGATTTCGCCACATTTCTGTTTATATCTATGTGGGGAATGACCGGAGGAGGGTTATTAATTGTATCACGGGAATCTCTCGAAATGTGTTTATTTCGGCCATCCCCCTCATCGTCATCAACACAAAGGCGTTTGGCCACGGAAAATGGAGAGGTGAAGGAGCGTCTTGATCTCTTCAACCTTTCCTTCAGAGAGGAACTCAGGTTTTGGTGAGGCTGCAAGTATGAAAACAGATTGAATTTGTTCAGCGGACTTTATGTGTTTTATAATATTTTACCTTCTACAAATCATAATCATGAATTCTAAACAAACTTTAAAGTGCAGTTCAACCAACCCTTTGTTGTTTGTATTCATCAGGACTCGAATCACAAGGAGAAGAACACACCGATTTAAATTTGGTTGTTTTTGGAGTGATCTCCATCACCGAAACGGATTCCAACTCCTATGAATTTAAACGTAAAACGACGTTAGCTAACATCAACTAAGTCACGTAGCTTCTTGACAAACGCAAAAACAACTTTATATCCAGACGGAACGGTGTAAGTTTTCTTTTTAGCACACAACTGAAACGTAAACGTCAAATTAAAACACGCATATGTAATCTGCCTTCTTCCTTGTTTCTGTTGTTCAAGGAAACCGCCTGAAGCAGCGATTGGATGAAATATGATGATGGTAGCGAAGAGGATCCTGGGAAAAGTAGTTTTTCAACAGCTAACCGGGTAGAGTTTCATTGTACATTTATCCTATACTGTATTCATTTTCATACATTTGTATTTTTACATTTACAAAGCCAATTTACAGAAAAGTCGTTTTAAATTCTGAAAGCACTTGTGTTAAGGCGTGTTTACTGGTTGCCCTACTTACTTGGGATGATGAATCAACTTTTCTGGTAAGTTGATTCACATCTCTCTTTTTTCTTTTTAATTTGAAATCCCACACTATGTTTATTATTTTGATCCTGGTGACTGCACTTGTTTTGTCTTGCCGTGAATGAAAAATAATTGATCTTGTACAGGCTTGATAATTTCATTAATTTGATGTTACACACCCAGGGTCAGATTAACGTATCTTGTTTGAAGATTGAACACTGAGAGTTCTGCATGATGGTTTTCCAGACGTGATTTTTTTGGTCCTGAATATGCGCGTTATAACCATACCAATAATAAAAGTTTGTAGAATGTGGAGGCTATGTGAGAATTCCAGTCAGACTCCCAAATCCTTCATTAAATGCAGGCGTACTCATATTTGCAGCCTAGTGTCAGACATCTTAATATTCGCTGTTAAAGTAGCAACACTCTCACAAAAACATGTAAGAACTGTCTTTTAGTAATGGCTAATTTCAGTGTTATACATGCAAATGGTCAGCTGCTAAATACAACAACCATAAACTGACTTGTGCACTAATATTATGAAACCTCCTATCATTTCATGTATTTGCACCTATAATTCTTAAAGTAAGAAATCAGGGAAGGGAAGCTGAGGTGAGGTATTAAGTTCCCTGAATGTGGCTGTGTGCAGATTTTTCCTGCTCAGCTATGGACACACTCGTGACATCCTGTCGACAAGAATAATTTAGTGGAAACACTAAAAAAAAAAAAAAAAAAAGAAGCCGGACTTATCTAAGTGTCCACATGAAACATGGAGAGAAGAATGAGAATGACTTTATCTGCCAGCCTAACCTCACATTTTGGAAATGCAGGCCAACAGTTTCCACCAGTCTGCAGGTGAGTATCATGTCCTCATGTCACAGTGGTCAGTGGTCATTTTTAGATCAATTTGTGGTGAACAAATCCACATTATGTCAGCCACAAAGCATTTGAACTTCACACGGATAATTTCCAGGAATGCAGGTACGAGACATATGACAACAAAGCAAAGTTGAACAAACAGAAGCAGAGGCTAAAATTAAGCTTCAAGTTAAAGACCTATAGACTAAAAGTATACAGGTACAGATATAGACAAAATCCCTCTCTTTTCTCTGACCACATAAAGACTCCTGCTTCCCTGGAGTTGTTCTCCCAATTTACAAAATGAGCTTTTTTTTTTTAGCTCAACAGACAGAAGCACCGCAAGGATCAAACTCCAATTTAAAAACTTCATTTTCATTTGTTGTGTACAACCAACACTGTGACTGTAGCAGAAAGCAAGATCCTGCACGCAGGAGGAAAAGTAATATTCATCCACCAGTTCTTAAGTTGCAGGATAATGAGTGTTTACTGGAGGGAAATCTGGTTTCGTCACAATAATCATTTGTAAAACATTTATCTTTAAAGCTCAAAGGGTCTTTGTCTTTTATTTGCACTTCAATTGAACACACCTTTCTAAGGAAAGAAAGGCAAGTCCACACTGTTGTTATCTTCAAAACAGGCTCTCTCTGTGTGTGTGTGTGTGTGTGTGTGTGTGTGTGTGTGTGTGTGTGTGTGTGTGTGTGTGTGTGTGTGTGTGTGTGTGTGTGTGGTTTTTAAAGGGGAAACCAGAAGAAACCATTTTCTCTCTCTTTTATTAACCCCTGTGGAAGCTATTGTAAACCACCCATTTTCCGTTAGATATTGCATTATTCGGGCTTGTGCGCGGAGCCCATTCTCCTTTGCTACACTGGTCTCGGGGCCATTTGTTTTCCACAGTTTGAGCAACCGGAGTCATGCTCCCTGTGAGTCATGCAGGGTGGGTGGATGTCTACAGGGTGTGGCAGGTGAGGGAAATAAAGCATCCAATTTGAATCAAAATAGCAGAAATGCAGCTAATTAAAAGGAGGCATTATCATAAGCACGCATGAAACAGCGGCGGAAACGATTGCACATGTTGAGTGAGCAATGTTAATGACTATAGTGACCCCTTGGATGGAAAAGTAGTATGCAAAGCCGAAGAAATCACTTTAATTCCCTCTGATAGGCTACATTTGTGGTAAAATACAGTTTTATGTAATAAGTTGGCCAACTCTTTAAGGATTAACTATATGTTCCGTTTCCTCTTCCAGTGCGCGCACCCTGCTGATGCGTTCCAGCTGAAGGAGGCTGGAGTTAACAGAAACTGCAGACCCCAAAGTGGCTAAAATCCATGAAACGATTCAGAGAAGGGGGGGGAAAGACCACCTCCTAAAATTACTGCTTCCCTCCCACCCGAACTTCTCTCGTTTCAATAGCGCTGCGTAAACGCACCAGCGGGAGGAGTTCATCACTTTCTTTCTTTTTTTCTTCCGTTATACTGTCTGTGTTTGGGCTGGTGGGTGCCGACTTAATTGATTCCCTCGGGCGCGTCTTTTAAATCTCCAGCTCTCCGTGCCTTCTGCTACACCTGCCTGCCAAACTGCGGCGCTGATGGGCGCGGCTGGGACCGCTGCCCAAACCTCTGTTTTTGCTTGTCTGGGAAAGTTGGAGGAAAAGGCACAAAAGCACCGGGGACTTTAAGAACATCCCACCACGGGGCGTCAGTGGCCTCATACAAAGACTTTGCTCCTCAGTTTGCTCCATTTCGGGAGGAATTTGTATTGAACGAGCTCTTTGAAGGTATGAAGATTATTGCGTTAATCTGGGAACGTATAAACGTTGTTTACTCGGGATTGGTTTAGATGATTTCTTGGCACCTGGCTGTTGAAACTCTACACTAACTCCGGGACTTGGTGATGGACTCTGGCTTTATGATTTCACTTTATTAGACCGAAATTAAATTGTGTGTGTGTGTGTGTGTGTGTGTGTGTGTGTGTGTGTGTGTGTGTGTGTGTGTGTGTGTGTGTGTGTGTGTGTGTGTATATATATATATATATATATATATATATATATATATATATATATATATGTATTTCTACAAGAAATGATTCTTCTTCGCTGCAGATTCTTTTTTCTTTGTAGCATCTATATAATTAGTCTGTTATGTGATATCAGGATAGGTCTTCATGTGCTTTTGCTGCGCTATTTACATCTCTCTAAATATACTGCAAGACCTGGTCATCTTAGTTTCCTGTTATAGTCTCATATTTAGTTTGAGGATCAGGCAAAGAAGACCCGTACACTTGTTGAACTTCACCTATTTGAGTTCCTTCAGCAAAAGTTTGTGAGGAGCTTGTCAAACTTTTTTTTCTGCTTTTCTTGTGCTGAGTTTTATATAAAAGTGTCCATGAATCATGGCCAAGGTCTTGGGCTGGCAGGGTGTGGTGAGAGCATAGTCTCCTGGAGCTGTGCAGCGATCCCCTGGTCTGTTGTGCTCTTTTGTTATCTTGGTTTTCAAAGGCACAAAGCAGATAAAGAAGTCTATAGAAAGCCCACAGATGAGGTTTTGCAGCTTTTTTTAGACTCAGTCTTTATTGACATTGAAAACACTGACGTGAGAGCTGAAGGTGATGTCGGCTCTGTTTTTATTCAGATTGTTAGAAAAAACACTGGTTGATTCTCTTATATTGGCATAATTTGATAGGCCTGATGTTTCTGGAATGTTCCAGTCAGCAGATGTTTGGGAAAATGCAATTTATTTCCCAGTTAGAAGGCAAGAAATAGACTTTTAGCAACTTTTGGTGGAGCACAAGCGCACTTAACGCTCTGCCATCGTCTCAACAGATAAAATGGGATGGACGACTTAACGAGACAGATGGACTTCTCAGGAGGCAAGGCAGAGGAAAAGGGTGAGAGTTCAAACCCCATGTGTCTGCATATTAAACCATTACTTTAGTTCACATCCAGCGAATGCTTCATCCAAAGCAACAAAATCTTCACATCATTTCGTGTGATGCAGAAATCTTTTTCCTTTGACACACTCCTGACGCTTCGCTGTTGTTTGAGTCAGCTAGGGCTGCAGTTAAATATATATATAAAGCTCTTAAGTTGCTGGGTGATGCTTTTGTCTGTCCTGTGACGGGTTTACTGCCACTAACATCACGGCATGCTTTAACCACGCTCGGATTTCCACTTCTGTTGCTCTCTCAGGGTGTTAGTCATCCTGGGGGGTTTCTGCAGCAGTCACGACTCAATGTAAGAGGACACCTCAAGGGCACCTCACGACTTTTGACACCGGGTGAAGGAACACCTAATTATATGTCCGATCTGAGACCAGCAGCAGACCAGTTGCTTCCTTATCCTTTGTTAAATTGCACATTTGTTTTTCAAAATTATGGACTCATTTGGCTCCACGGAGACTTCTTATCAGGCCGTTCCTAAGATTAACAATAGCACAGTCACCACTGGCCTTTGAACACACTACATCTAACAGGCAGAAGTTCCAAAGAAGGAAGGAGGAGAGCAGGAGTGAAAACTGAAATGGAATTTAGTTTATCCCTAACAGAATCCAACAACATGCCTCCTAGTGGAAGAGGTCATTAAATCAATGATCAGCTCACAGTTTATTATAAACATTAAGACATGAACTCCAAGCTCAACCCATAAGAACCCAGACCCATTTAGCCAAATGGGGAAATGATGATGGGTGAAGTTTACCACAGAGAACACATTTCTCTTTCTTCTTCTTTTTTAAAAAAAACATTTCATTTGTAACACTCATTTGTTTTCTATAAATTTCAAAAGTGTCAAATTTAGACAATATCTGATTTTTAACATCTATGTTCTACCTACAACATGTTTTGTTTTTTGTTTTTTACATCAATAAAACAGATTTTTTTCAATCATCCAGTTAGACAAGAAAACATCCAAAATCATCCATTTGTAAAGTTCTTATAGAACCTTTACTTTATAGCAGTCTCGATCGGCTGATCCAGACATCACTCTCATCCACGCTCATAACCTTGTGTTGTTATTAGAAACTCCAGAATGCCCTGCATCTGTCAATCACTCAACACTCCAGTCAACACGCAGCAGTATGACGGGTTTTAGCATCACTGTTTTGTAAATAACGCAATTTTTCTCCCGTGCCATCAGTCGTAAGGGAAACGATCACCGCCACGACCATCCTGACATCTCTACCACCAAGTGAGTTCCTCTTTCCTCAGCTCAGGTTCAAGGAGATTGTCTGTAGATGACTTGAGGGACAGTAGAGTCATGGCAGACCTATTATAGCTGTGGAGGAAGTAACTGGTCAGCAACCCTGTTTTTGTTGTGTGTCTTCTGGTTGCTATAGAGGGAACTGGAGGATCCACTCAGCGGAATATGTCCAGCAGTGCTGGAGGGCTGGGACTGGAGAAGAATGTCTTCACGCAGAACAGTAGCGGAACGTACTTCTCTTCATGTGAGGACAAATTTCCACTCCTCCTCTTCAAACTGGGAAGACTGCGTTTTTTATGGTTTAAAATCTTTGGTGTCGGAATAATTTTAAATCACTTAAAGTTTAGGAGACAAACAAACATAATGTGTGACAGCGACAATGATGATGATTGTAAAATCTTAGGAGCTAAGAACCTCAGAAATGTTATTTCTCTAAATACCGAAATGGGTCCCCATCTCTGGGGGCTATAACATTTCTACAGAGGCCTTTAATTCACTCAAAAGAATTTATGCTCAACAAAGTCAGCAGACAATTGAGGGTTTTTTTTTTTTAGAGCGTGGCAGTGTTACTAAATACAGGGTAGCAATGGTTTCCCTGACAACGCTGTCATGTCATGGGAAAACATGACTTGTTTTTTTTTTTGTAAATCACAGAAAGATTTGTGTGCAGAAATGAGAGAAGCATTTAAAGCACATGTAGGCAAAAGTTTTTGTGTAATGCTGCTTGAGTTGAAGTGAGGGAAGTCTGGAAGCGTGTGACTCCGGGATATTCCCCTGTTAGCGACAACGCTGCCAACAGGAAGCAGTCACAAGAGTAGCCCAAGTGCAAAATAACCCACGTGCATCGTCCCTGCAGCCTCCTTAGGTGTGAATAGCAGCAGCTACAGCTCCTCGGGGGTCTACCTGGGAGAAGAGTCCTCTGGAGGGGGCGAGGTGGGCCTAAGGTACGGCGAGGGCTACGGAGGCGGCAGCTACGCGGTGAGCTCGGTGTCAAAGGTCAGGTCCAGCTCCTCGGGCGGGGCCAGGAGGGAGCAGGGTGCCTTGTCATCGGGACGGGTGTCACCAGACTTGCGGGAGAGGAAGGTCGTGTCGAGCCGCTCGGGCGGCTATGATGGTGAGAATTGGCATCAGCTCGGCGTAAAGGAAAGGAACCAGTCACCAAGGATGAGCTGTTAACGCTTCTGCTGCTATTGTGTGCCTGTTTTCTCCTAGGAAGTTCTAGTGCCAATTCCTCCCCAGAATTCACACGCAAAGATTATGGAATCTACTGTAAGTTTGAGCAGCAGCTTTGTGGATTCATGCCTCATCGCTTCTGCTGGGTTTTTTTTGGGTTTTTTCCAGCTATTTCCTCGTGATACACGTGTGTATATTTTTGTTTTTCCACTCTTTTGTCGGTTTTCTGTGCAGGCTCCAGTGCCACAAGAGGGAGGAGTGAAAGCAGAGGTATTCAGTGACATTTGGCCCCTCCTCCCCCTCATTGCTTCTGGACTATCCAGCTCCTTGTTTTCATTTTATTAAATCAGGATTTGTTTGTTCATTGTGATTTTTTTTTTTTTTTTTTTTTCCTACCTCTCAGAGAGTGAGATCCGGGCAAGACTACAGAGTGCCTCCCCCACAGCCGGCAGATGTGAGACCAAAGCCTCTTTATTTGATTGCATTTATTAAAGAAAAAAAAAAAGTAGAAATTTAACAGTTGAGCAGCGTGCATTTCGGATCACGTTGCTCTCCGCCCCAGTCCTGTGTGAAGGTTTCACCCAGCGAGAAACTTTAATTAGTAACACATGCGCAGCTTCCCCAGACAGGATACACAGCCGCATCAGAACCACTTGTGAGACCCGTGGGCTTGTTTGCATTGTGCTCGTGCAGGGAAGCAACAGAGGGGTGGGTTCTGTGGTGGCCACCATGGCACATATGAGTCACGGTTTGCAGAGCTTCCCCCCAGTTTGAAGCAAAACAGTGGAAAGTGGGAGTTTCGCAGCAGCTGAATGCTGCCTCTGCTGATGATAGTGCACAACTGTCAGGATTGACTGTTGCGTTTTCTGCACTGTCAGCAGAGACGGGCAAATAACGGCGCGAGATTGTGCCTTTAGGCATATACTTTTGGCTCGTGATGTTTTAAAATGTTAAAAATGAAAATCGACATGACGTAACAGCAAGCTTAGAAAAATGCTCAATGCCCAGATTATCTGCTCCACAGATTTACGGGCGTGTTGCATTTGTTTAACATTGTTTGTGCGTCTGTGACCTGGCAGGGACTGAGCTGGATGACGTCAAAAAGCTGCTGAAGGGCCGCTCCAGCAGCGTTAGCCCCACGCGCTCCTCCAACGCCTCCATCACCGTGCCCGTCCCTAAGAAGGCCACCGTGGAAACCCAGACCATCTCCGTGGCCACTCAGTCGGGTATGCCCTTCCCAGAGTAAGGCATTCTCTGCATGCACAGACGCCTTGCCTCCTCCTCTGAAGAGAAGGGCTTTAGTATGCCCCCTCTCCGTTCTCCCTGCTGGTGTTGCGTTACATTCACAGACTTAGGAGGATCAGCGTCTTGTTTCCAGAAAGATAAATCACTTGACTCTTCGCAGTTACCACATCACACTTTCAGATTCCTGCTTGACTGTTGTACAACAGCTGGAACAGAAAACGTTTGGGCTGACAAGCAGATTCTGCCACATAGAAATGTAGCAACAGGAGAAATGCCTATGAATGAGAAGGATTATTAGAATCTTGCTTGTGTTCTCTCCTACAGGCACTTCCTTTGACTCTGGTGCCATATCAATTGGCTTCAACACCATTGATTCGGGCTTGTATGACAATGCAATGATATCTGGCCAAGTGGACACTGGCGTGAAGTCGGGACAATATGACGTCTCAGTGAAATCAGGCCAGTATCAGACTACTTTGCAGTCCAGCCAGTTTGGTGGCAGTTTAGCATCCGGCCAGTTTGATACTGGTGTGAAATCAGCCCAGTATGCTGCCAGTCTGAAATCAGGCCAGTATGACACTGGTGCCAGGTCAGGGCACTATGATTTGAGCTACAAGTCAGCGCAGTACGGCAGCGGAGTGAGAGCGGGCCAGTACGACACCCTGGACGCTGTACTTCCTGCTTTCACTTGGTCCACCACCACCCTGCCCTCCTCTTCCACCACTGTGGTCGCCGGCAACACCAGCACCTACACCTACCAGGCCAGCACCAACAACGCGGCGGGAGGATCCTCGCCAGTCAGCCTGACTTTGCCCTCGTCCCTGTCAGGTGAGAGGAGCGTCCTTTGGGCGCTCTGCTTTATGCAACTTGCACCTAAGACTCAGCTTCTCTTGTGCCCAGTTTATGGTTTCCAGAACAATCTGGCTCCGGCCTCTGGCAGCGTGCTCACCACCAGTGGAGCTAACGTGAACGCTAACATAGGAGGTACAGCGGCCGCATTTCCTGATATGCTTTTCACAATATTTTCAACAGCTGGTCTGCTTTTCTATCGTGTGTTTGTTTTTGCAGGTTACGGCGTACAGAAAAACATGTCATATGGCTCCGGCGCCGCCGGCGCTGGAGTCTCTACCGGTCAGTACGCAGCAGTTAGGCCTGAGTTGAATCGGTGAATTCCTTTTTTTAATGGCTCCTTTTTTGTGTAATTATCAGCGACTAGATCCCAAATTGATGATGTTTATAAGAGAGACCAGAAAACCCTGGTGTTGGAAAAGGAAAACTTGTCTGGTAAGCGGGATACTGAAACGCTTATATTGGCAAAAGACAGCGGGAAGCAATTCACCAGCGGTGGAAGCGGCGCGCATTTGAGAGGAGGTGAGTGCTGCAGCTGCTGCCCTCTTCTGGACAAACTATTATTTGCCCATTAAGATAATAAAAGGATTTTATTATTATTATAAAAGTTTTTTGTTTTTTTTAATGGTTCACAGGATCGGTGTCAGGAGATTCAATGAAAGAGAAGCTCCTAACAAACTACGGAGAGACGATGAAGCTGAAAGCAGACACAGGCAACTCTTACTGTGAGTGCTCTGGCTCTGGGCCCCAAAAATGCCTTTTTAATTTTAGAAAAATAACCATTCATCCTTTGTGCAGATGGATCATCGGGAGTTGTCATGAAAGACAAAGCCACCTATGCTGGTACGTTGGATTGGCTGCGTTGATGTCCTGTCACCTCCTTGTTTGACAGAGGTGGATTGTGGCTGTGTTTCACAGAGCTCCACAGGGATAGCGGCATCTTCGGGGGCGGAGGGGTGTGCTGCTGCTCCGACACCTGCTGCTCCTGGTGGAAGTGGCTGCTGGGCCTTCTCCTCCTGCTGCTGCTCCTGCTGGGACTCCTGTTTGGGCTCATCGCCCTGGGTAAGGCCGCCTCATGTGACGTGCTGAGAGTTGATGGGAGGAAATAAAAAGGAATCCTGAGATTTTCCCTGCAGCTGCAGCCTGGGAGTGGCCAGGTTTGCACCAATAAAAGGAGAGTAAGCTTTTACAGGCTGGTGAGCATTATTTCACTGGGCTGCTAAGAGCTGTGAGACACAGACTGAGCTCTTTTTCCCTGGAAACTTGATCTGTGGGCACAAACTTAACCGCCATAAAGTCGGGCTGGTGTTCAGTGTCAGAGCAGCAGAACATTACTGCCTGATGACATCATGGAGTCCTCCTTGTTGTGCTGCAACAGTGGTTTTAATCCAAGCTTTAGCTTATTTGATTGTTTTAAAGAAAGGTGCAAAAGTTTAGCAGTTCTTGAGCTCCAGAGGGAGCGTTTGATGACTCTTGGTGTCCCCTTTTCAGCTGAAGATGTGAGAAAGCTGAAGAACCGAGTGGCCAACCTGGAGGCCGAGTCCTCCGTCGCTTCTGCTCGCCTCAGTCGTCTGTCCGGTTCTTCCACTCACATCAACACGCACGTTGGAGGAACCAGCCATACTGACCACACCTTGCACCTGGGAGCAGGAGGCGGAGCCTCGGGCACGCACATAGGAATTACCAGTGGCTCCAGTGGTGGCAGTGGGAATGAAGTTCTCATTGGAGGCGGGGCTACTGGTGCCGGCGGCTCCAGTGGAGCCAGCGTTGGAGGTGCCGGTACCAGCGTGAGTGGCGGCACCAGCAGTTCAAGTTCCAGCTCCGCATCTGGTGGTACCAGCCATGGTGGAGGTGCTGGTACCAGTTTCGGTGGAGGTGCTGGTACTGGTCACAGTGGAGGTGCTGGTACCAGTTACAGTGGAGGTGCTGGTACTGGTCACAGTGGAGGTGCTGGTACCAGTTACGGTGGAGGTGCTGGTACTGGTCACAGTGGAGGTGCTGGTACCAGTTACGGTGGAGGTGCTGGTACCAGTTATGTTGGAGGTGCTGGTACTGGTCACAGTGGAGGTGCTGGTACCAGTTATGTTGGAGGTGCTGGTACTGGTCACAGTGGAGGTGCTGGTACCAGTTACGGTGGAGGTGCTGGTACTGGTCACAGTGGAGGTGCTGGTGCCAGGTTTGGAGGAGGCGCTGCCACGAGCGGCAGTGCTGAGGGCACGAGCACCAGTTACAGTGCTGGCACCAGCTTCAGCGGCGGAGCCAGTGGTACCACCTTCACTGGTAGCACTGGGTTTGGCACTGGTGAGAGTGGAGGACGCACAGATTTCGCAGCTCTTCAGATGTTCATTCAGCACACGCTGAGAGCAGAGATGGAGTCACAGGCATTCAGAGGTACTGCACGCACACACACACACACACACACACACACACACACACACACACACACACACACACACACACAAAAACAAATCTTGAGCAAACACACCAACACACAAGGGTCTGCTTTATTAATCTGCTTGTTTCTCTCAGCTTTTCTAGCAACCTCCCTGCCAGGTCAGATGGGACCTCCAGGTCCAAAAGGTAACATTTAAATAATCGTGTGTTTCATTAAAACCACAGACGTCATTTTCATTTACTTCATTGTTTTCTCGTTGGATCTTTCCAGGCGACACTGGAGCTAAAGGTTTGGAATTAAAGACAACTATTGCAAAAATGACTCTTTTTGTATGTGTGCTTGTGTGTGTGTGTGATCTCATCAACATCATGTCCTCTTCCTGGTTTCAGGAGATACTGGCTTCCCTGGACCTCCAGGTGAGGACTGAGAGTTACTGATTCACATGCTGATTATTCTCTGTGGAATTCTGTAATTTATTTTGACCTTTGACCCCAGGGGCGAGGGGTTATGCAGGCCCTGATGGTCCGAAAGGACAAAAAGGAAATCAAGGTGCAGCATGCACGTCAGGTTAAACTGCATGAATCCACTGTTTGGATGGTGAATCAAACCTTTTATTTCTATTTCAAATGTTTGATCAGGTGATCATGGACTGGATGGGCAACCAGGTCTCAGGGGTCGCGAGGGGCCTTCTGGGCCCAGAGGTGAGCCAGGACCCTCAGGGACCGGTCAGAAAGGTGACAAAGCTTGCCATGGATCTTTTTGTTGTTGGTAAATTCAAATTGAGCTTGACTCGGTTACTAAATCCTGACTGTGCTTAACCCAGGTGCTCCTGGAGATCATGGACTTCCTGGGCCAAAAGGTGAGCATAAGGTTATGATCCTGACTTGAATATACAATATATATGTGCTTACTGATGCATATAAATTGTCAAGATTCCATTATGTGCCCGTCAATAACAACTTTTTTTTTCTCTTTTAGGTGCACCTGGCGTTCCTGGATCACCTGGTCAGTAGCTGTTCACTAGAGATCACACTGATTCACCTGCATTCATCTCACACACTCGCTCTTTTATCAGGTCAACCGGGCTCACAGGGATTCCGCGGCGAGCCAGGGTCACCTGGCGCTAAAGGTCGGTTATGTTTCAGATGACTTTCTGTGTTTTTAGAGTATGTTCAAACATCAGGTTGATGCAGGACTTTCTGGCTGTTGTTTAATGAGTGTTTCTGTAGGTGACCGTGGCGATGAAGGTCCCAGAGGTCTGAAGGGTCAGTGCACCTCTGTCATTTAAACTGCACTATCTGAAATTATGAGTGCAGTGTTCTTATTATTGTCTTTTTTTTCTCAGGTGATGTCGGTTTACCTGGTCTGCAAGGGCCAGCGGGAGAAAAAGGAACCAAAGGATCGATGGGTGAGAGCCCGAACCTCTAAACTAGGGATGTCAAACTGGTTCCAGAAAGGGCCGTGTGGCTGCTGGTTTTGGTTCCAACCAAGCAATAGCACACCAGACTGAATTCATTTAATCAACTGATCCGAGTCTTCAGACAGCTGATTGGTCAACCTGTGTGTGCTTGATTGGTTGGACCAAAAACCTGCAGCCACACGGCCCTTTCTGGAACCGGTTTGACATCTATCAGATGATGTCATTGTTTGAGAGGGATTAGCTCACCCACAAAGGAGAAGAGGTGATTTTCTTTCGTCGTTCAGCCAGGAAATGTCCAACCCACTCCACTAGAGGGCAGCAGAGATATTATGTTATCTAGACAATGTTTATTGCAGGGAGATGCAAGAGAACAGTACTAGAATAATAGTTGTCCATGTATTAGAAATGCAATTATTTTTTACTTTTTGTGTTATCAGGCTATTCTGGAGTTGATGGTTTGAAAGGATCAAGAGGTAAATAAGCCAGGGCTATAAATAACAGCAGCTTTTATGGTGCATATATACATTTATACATATATTTTGGCCCTCAGGTGACCAGGGACCTGCTGGCCCTCCTGGACTGAGAGGCCCTGCTGGAACACCTGGAGAACCTGGCCTTCCAGGTAAAAAATGATGTCTTACTCATAAAAACCTGAACCTTATCTATAATCAGTATCATCAGTGGAAGATGCGATGACATTTAATCCTCATGACTCCTCCTCTGTAGGAACACCTGGGCTCCAAGGACCACCAGGTATGCACTAAAAATGCCAGCATAAATCTTTTTTTCCCCCTTTAATTCTTCAGCTCTCAGTGGTGTTATTGGTTTTAGTCTTCTAAACTATTAAAAAAACAGTCCTGTAATTTATTTTAGGAATTGCAGGAAGTCCAGGAAGACCTGGCGCCAAAGGTAAACCCTCTATTAGATGCTCGGCTGTCTACACAAGTGTGTGCTTGGTGTGTTCATCTGATGTGTACCTGCCTGTCTGTTTCAGGGGAAATGGGTGAAGCAGGAAGAATCATCAATGCCGGTAAAAGGAAAATTATCTATCGAAAAATGCAAACATTTAACTATAATAGGGAGATATGTGTATAACTCTCACTTTTATTTCCTAGCTGGATTGTCTACTGTTGGCGTCCCAGGACCACCAGGCCCTGCAGGTCCTCCAGGCCCTGCAGGAGCTCCAGGATTATCAGGCACGATCCAGCCCTTAACTCTGAATAACTCTACTTCATCAAGAGAAAATCCACTTTTTTTTTCTTTTTTTTTTTGAATCTTTTAATTGCAAATTCAATGTGATGGTATTCTCTCCGTAGGTCCCATTGGCCCTGCCGGTCTCCCTGGTCCTATTGGTAGGTTTTTGGTCCCAGCAAAGCTCCACATATGGCACCACCAGATTCTCATCGTTTTGTTCACAGGTGCTAAAGGTGAACGAGGAGAACCAGGAATAACACTGAGAACGTCTGAAAGCACCAGCTCAAGCAGAGCGGAGAGTAAGTTTGAGCACGATCAAAGACTCTCAAAGATTATAGCTTTTCTGTCATTTTATGTATATTTGTGAGTTCATTTCTAACTGGTTTTTGTTGGATTGGTTGCCATGGGAATGATGAATTAAAGTTTTCTTTCTGCTTAAGGACAATTTTCTTCTGGTGGAGTTTCAGCACTGCCAGGCCCACCTGGGCCACCAGGCCCGCCTGGACGCCCAGGTGAAGAACACACACACACACACACACACACACACACACACACACACACACACACACACACACACACACACACACTCTCTCTCTCTCTCTCTCTCTCTCTCTCTCTCTCTCTCTCTCTCTTAATGTCTACTGCAACTTAACAAATGAACTTAATGAACTTCTAACACTTTCTAAATACTGTTATAAAACCTGTTCATCAGGTGACTCAAGACAGGGACCTCCAGGACCACCTGGACCTCCAGGTCAGCCAGGTAAATATCAAACTTCTTTCCATCCTCTGCTTCAAATATTATCATGTGCTCGTACATTTTTCAATTCTGATAATATCATTGCTGCTGTCAAGGCTACGGAAGACCGGGACCTAAAGGAGACAAAGGAGACCCAGGCTTCTCATCCAGCTCTGGTACAATCCAAACCGGACCTGTGTTCTGTCTTTATGTGGCTGTGACGTACTTGGTAACCCTGCTGTTCATTATACAGGTACATTTTACACGGGGCCACCTGGACCACCAGGACCTGCTGGACCAAAAGGCTCAACAGGTGACCAGTTGTTCTGGAGAACTCATTTACAGAACCTTCTGACATCCCATTTCATGTTTTACTAATGTGTCCGCCGCCGTTTTAGGTTCTCCTGGACCACGAGGATATCCAGGTACTTGCCTTTCTTCAGTAGCTGTATTCTTTTTGTTAGAATCTAACTAAAGTTTAAGGATAAGAACTGATATCAGATGTGTAATCAAGGTGATCCAGGCCAACCAGGACGACCAGGAACCTCAGAGAGAAGTGAGCATCACAAGGATTTTAGAAGAAATGCTTGTGATGTGTTTCCAGCAGAGTTAATTAATACTTTTATATTTATTTCTTCCTCACAGTTGCAACTTATAGTGGAGGAAACGGGATTCCAGGACCACCTGGTCCACCAGGACCTCAAGGACTTCCAGGACCACAAGGAGTTAAAGGTAAAACTAGTTTCAAACATGAATCTGGCTTTCCAGAGGTCAATGTTTCATTCTAAAGATTCTAATTACAATTGTGCATAATTAGATTTTGGATTTTTCCATTTTCTCAGGGGACCCTGGAGTTCCTGGAATCTCTGCTTCTTCGAGAGGTAACAGCCCTTGAAGGCTGAAAACCTTCATTGCATGTGTTTAATTGTGTTACTGTATTCCTCCTCAGTCACCTCAGGGCCTCCTGGTCCTCCAGGTCCACCTGGTCCTCCAGGCCGGCCGGGTGCTTTTGCTTCTTCTACTGAGATGCACCAGTACATCTCTGAATATATAAGTACGTTTTGATTTCAAACCACTCAATCGGGTCTGGAAGAGACTTTGAACATGTTTGATGTGTTCTGTGCAGGTAGAAACAGAGTGGTTGGATCTCCTGGTCCCCCAGGTCCTCCTGGGCCTCCAGGAACCCCCGGAACCTTCTCGGGGTCTTTGGAGGACATCTCGACTCGAATTATTGCGTACATACAACGTGAGTCTTTGCCAACTGCAGGTCAGTTCCCTTTGAATGGGGTAAACGTGACATGTGTTGTGGAATTACAGGTTCAGGTTCCAGCCTCAGCATTGGGGTTCAGGGTCCTCCAGGTCCACCTGGTCCTCCCGGACCCGGCTCTTTGACGGTCAATGCTCTCATCGCCATGCTCCAGAGTAAGAACTAGCATCAGCAACTATGCTGCAGTGGATCCCCCAGATCAAACGGTTTGTCTCTCTGTGATCTAGGGGAGGATGTGAGGAGATATTTGTCAGGACCACCAGGGCCACAAGGACCCCCAGGACCACCAGGAACATCGGTTGGGATTTCCGCCAGCTACAGTGTGGATGAAATCGCTACATACGTCTTCAAAATCATGAATAGTGAGCACACGTTGCATAGAACAACAGTGTCAGTGAAGGGGAAGCTCGTGTCTAATCTATCAAACTGTCTTCTTCAGGTCGAGGGATTGCTAGAGGTCCACCTGGACCGCCAGGTCCTCCTGGTCCCTCTGGTGCAGGGGGGGCTGGCTTTGCCACTGCAACCATTGACTATTATGAGCTGAGCAGAAGTAATTTTAACAGCTTGACAGAAAGGGACCTTTTTTAACCGCAGAAGAGAGGTGTGTGTGACGTCTTGTCTGTGCTCGCCTTAGATCCAGAGTTCCGCTCGTGGATCAGCTCTGCCACACAGCAAGGTCCTCCTGGGTCGCCTGGTGTTCCAGGGCAACCCGGACCCCCCGGGCCTCAGGGCCCACCGGGAGTGTCTGCCACCGTGTACGGGGCGGGAAGCCGCGGCTACAGTTTGGAGGACATTCAGCGTCACCTGCAGAGTGAGTCTGTGCTAGCGTCACTGTTAACTTTTATCCCACGCAGGACGTGTGTGATTCATTATTAATCACCGTTTTCAGGCTCAGGGTTCAGAGGCGTTCCTGGCCAACCTGGTCCTCAAGGTCCACCAGGACCACAAGGTCCGCCGGGAAGCTACAGCGCAACGCTGGCCTACCCTCGGGAGAAGATCCGCGCTGAGCTCCAGGATTATCTGTTCAGTAAGGCTCTGTTGCGGCACGAGTGATCAGACAGCCGCTTCTCTACTTTAAAGCTGAGAAACAAGTGTTTTTTTTTTTTTTTAGGTGACAATGTTCGTCGCACATTTATTGGGCCGCCGGGGCCTCCTGGGCCGAGGGGTCAAAAGGGAGAGCGTGGAGAGCCGGGCTACGTCCACGGCGAGGCGCAGAGCCTAGCATCACAGCGCAGCTCTGAGCGCAGAGAGACCAACCTCAGCAGGATCTATGAGACCATGGACTACTCCACTGTTGCCAGGAGGGTCACTGACTACATCAGGAGTGAGTTCCATGCTGGCTGCGTCAACGTTCGATCCGGAGTTTTCAATGACCCTCAACTTTTCAACCATCCTCTAGACCAGGGCCTGCTGCAGGAATATCAGGGTGAAGGTTCTTCGAGGACATACTTAAGGGTCCATCAAGGTCCCCCCGGTCCGCCCGGGCCCGCCGGTCCGCCTGGTTACAGCCGTGTCATTGGCTCCTATGGAAACGTCACGGCCGACCTCATGGACTTCTTTAAAAGTGAGCACCAGTTCTGTGTTTCAAGTACCGACGTTGCAACGTCATGATGGGGTGTGTGATTGTTCTTTGTGGCAGCTCACGGCACCATCCCTGGACCTCCGGGAGGTCCAGGACCTAGGGGAGAGAGAGGCTACCCAGGACCCAAAGGAGATAAGGGTACTGCTGAAGGAACAAACTTCATACTCTGAAACCTGTAAGAAAAGCAGACTGAGTGTTTTATGTGCCTCCAGGTGATCCGGGACAGCCAGGGTTACCAGGACTACCAGGGTCGTACACTGTTCAAATTCCACACAGAGTGCAGAAGAGGGATGCAGGTGAGTCACGTCTCCTCAAACAGCTTCGTAAACCTCCAGCATCATAAATGTACAGCTCAGTTTTCCCCCCCTTTTCATCAGCTGCAGGAAATAAAGAGGGTGGAAGGTCAAAGAGGCATCGCCGTCGCACCAGCGGGGGCTAAAAGACAAACATGCTAATGCATTTTGTCTGATATTTACTGTTTTTTTTAGGATCAACTGTAGCTGTTAGAAGTAGTGCAAAATCCTCCTTTTTCTTGCCATTCTGGTCAGTGTTTCACTGAATTTGTTGTGCGGACAGGAAATATTTCTTATCTTTTTATTTGTCAGGCTAGCTTGATTTGGTAGCATTTAAGTAATTTTAAGCGCACTTGGAATATTTTGTCACGGCTTGTGAGTGTCTTGTGTACTTTTTGTATATTTTTTAAGATCAGGTGTAAAGAGAATCTTTAGTGATGTCACACTAACTCTTCAATTACCCACCATCTAGACTGACAGCAATGTTTGCTTTTCCACTTAAATCAAGAACACCAGTTATCACACCAAAATTGTTTTAAATATCTAAACGTATCCAGAATTAATGGTCCAGATGGTTAGGATGGATGGCATCACAAATAATTGGATTGTATATATTATGTGAGCGCATTGTAATCAATATTTTTTCTTTATACATTTAAATGTTGGACAGATTAAATTATGTGTTCTGTCAGTTTACATGATTTCAATCAATATATTTGAGACCCACAAATAAATATATTTTTTGACATCTGAGGTTTGAAGTGACTAAATAATAAAAAACCCTCAATATCAAATAAACAGTCAATATTTTATTTACAACAATATGTTAATTCATAAGACACTTTAAATACATGATTGATGATGTAACAAAAGAGGAGGGGTTATGATGTGAGCTGCAAGACAGCCTAAAAAAAAAGATAAAAATCCAGCATTTGTAACAAAAACACCCCTGTGTTAATTTTAGCATACAGAAATGAATGTACACACATGTGGCAAAATAAGTTTTGATTTTCTTGAAATGTGACCCCTGGATGCTCTCAGAATACTGCAACAAGCATCTCCTCATGTTAAAATCCATGCTGTAACAGCGCGTTACCTTCCAACACTGGCTTCAAGAGCAAAACATGACAGCATCAATACATCAGCAATGCATGTTCAGAACCCTAGATATGATCACGTGATATTAAAGACAAAAATGGGGTTAAAAAATGGAGGAAATGCTGAAATACTTGAGTCGTATGGGTGAGAAAAAGGTGACTCTGTCACAGGACACTTCACGACTGCATATTTTCCTTTAGCTCACGTGGTCAAACAGTGCAAATCAACAGCTTTACATTCCTTTACAGCTCAATTCCCTTCAAACTGGATGACAAAATGTTTGCGACTGTCGTTTAAAATAGATCCCAGAAATTGATTTGTGGGAAAGCGGGGGATGAACACGTTCTAAAACGACAGATTTAACGATTCGACGCTGGGATCTCGCGATTTTAACCGTCAACATGGACGACATTTCACACATTTTATTTATGACTCGGTACATTCCTCTTGTTTCAATTCTTGACCTTACAATCCAACAACGTTTTGGACAATAGAACACGTGTAACAGGCATGATACTTGTTTTGTGCGTCTACCGGCTCATTAGCGCAGTTTGTTTTTCTTTACCTCAGTGGAGACATGAGGTGAGATCATTAACTGTGAAATGGTTAAAACAGTCTTTCAGCGTGTTACTGTAAGATGGTGGATGAAAATGACACCGGCACCGTAATTAGACTCTGTTTTTACAGCAAGCTTCAGGAAAGCCAGAGGAGGGAGAAACAAGCGTGTGAGGCACTGCAGATCATCCACACTGTAGCAGGCTGTGCTTCAAATCAACTGATCAGCGTGGTTGGCCTTTGATGCCAGCCGCGCGCTTTAAAAATCGAAACATGCTGTGAAATAAAAGTGCATCTCAACCACTGGACATCTGCCATCGGGCTGGAGTGTAGGCACGTCATGCTCACTACTGCAGGAATCAAATCAGGGAGGGGATTTTCGTGATGTATCAATGGAAGAGCAGACGTTGCTCCAGCGGGGAGTCTGTGAGGGCAGCCCGGAGACTGCTGCCAGGCTATAATCCAGAATTATGCAGGTTTGGGATGGGGTAGAATTTAGATACCCGGCTCTGGGTGGTGGGGTTAAGGCATTCAGACTCTCCACTCATTTTAAAGAAGACCTCCTGCTCCTGGAGCTTTCGCGTGAACTCCTCCTCTAAGGCCTGCAGGTGGCAGCAAATACAAACATTTCAGAGCTTGATTACTGAAGCGACTGTAGGGAAAACTGACAGTTACACAGGCGTGTAAAATACCTTCTTCCTGGGCCTGAGCTTTTCCCTCCACTCCTTCATCTCCTGGCTGTGCTCCTCATCCAGCTCCTTCAGCTTCTGTGTCTCATGCTCGATCAGGAGGTGACATTTCTCATTCTGCAACAAAAAACAAGGCCTTAATACACTTCTTTAAAAATCAAAAACATCAGCATATGGTCTGAGGTATTATTAAAGAAAGTTTAAGGATGACATCGTGGGGTGAAGGAGGTGTCTGTGCTTCCACCTGCAGCTGCTGCAGCTCCCGGATGTTGGAGTCACACTGCAGCTGCAGATCCCTCATCTGGTTCTCGTGTTTCTGGTGTTGATGCAGACGCTCGTTTTTCTGCCTCTTTTCTTCCTGAGCAGCGAACTGAACCAAAGCACAAAAGCCTTTAGGACAAATATTAAACCGTAAAACCATAAAACGGAGCGATTAGATGTGACTTTCTGGAAAATGTTACATGTTTTCTGCTTGTGCTGAAAAGCGACTTTGCCATCTGTCCATGGTGAGACTGTAACTCATGTGGTCTTGTTCGGTAATAACAGCATAATAGAGATTTGGTGTGCCGCTGAGGCAGCAGTGGAGTTGCTAAGAGCAACAAACGGATACTGCTCCAACTTTGTGGGAGGCAAGGTGCCATTTTCTATACATTTGTGTGTTAAAAACCAGTTAGCGATTCCAAAGGCTGCTCCCGGCTGTGTTTGGTCTCTTGACTGGGGAACAGCAGATAAAGGCAGAGAGGTTTCTCTGCTCCATAGCAGCCCGTGCTGTCTGTACCTGCTTCACACGCTCTCTCTCCTGCTCCGGGGTGACGATGGCGGCGGCGTTGATTCGAAGGCTCTTCTTGAACATGGCCATGCGGGTCTTGGCCTCGCTGCGCTGAATCTTGGGCAGACGAACCCTCTCCTGGTTCTGCCTGTTCTTCATCTCCTCCACCAACCTCTGGTTGTAGCGCTGCATCTGCTCCATCTCCTACAAAACACAGGTCGCACAGTTTGCGTGAGGGAAGTCACGGTGTTGCTGGAAACGGGCCGTTAAGCCTTACCTTCTCGTGCCTCTTCAGCAGCTGGTGCCTCTGCAGGAAGTACTGGTCTTTCAGCTGTTGCTTCAGCTGCTGGTGCTTCTCTTGGAGGTGGCGCTCCTCCAACTCCCACATGGCTGCCTCCCGAGCTACAAGACGACACATTCAAACAGATGAGAGAGGAGACACAGGCAGCAGACGTGTCCATACTTGCTGAACAGGGAAAAACAAAGAAACTGGTTTCACCAGTGCCTGTCCGCTCTTTGAGTCGATGCTGCGGGGAAGTTAGATTTTTAGAAAATGGATCAGGGCATGAAAAAAATTTCTACCTCTCAGCAGCTGCTGCTTGTGATTGAGACAATCTCTCTCGATGGTAGCAATTTCCAGTTTGTGCTGCTGGATGATTTTCTTCAGAGCGCCGTCTAGATCCTGTTGCTGCTTCTGTAGGAACTCCTGCTCCTGCAGACGTTACAAGGGACAGAGGTAGGTAACCAAGCCCAGAGGACACCATCATCATGATTATCATGAGCAGAGGGACAGCAGAGAGGAGGACACTGCATTTGACACGAGTGCAAAACTGATATAATCTAGAGTCAACTAGTTGAAGAGCGCCGAGATGTCACATGACTGACTGGAATCAGCAGAGGAGACACTCAGGATGGCAATGATCCACAATGGAGGTGAAGAGAAGAAGAAAGAGAAGTTAACAGGTCAGTATGATGTGAGACGACATTGACATCGACTTTCACATCTTCCACAGACCAGCTTAGTCTCGTTTAAAGGGGACATTTAATGACAGAGTGGTCACTGGGAAAACAAAGCAACCTTACCATTACAGCCATTTCTCCCTACTGTCGGACGTTTCATCATGCTAACAATGCCATAAAAACACCATTTATATAAAGACCAGACGTGGAACATTTGTGGACTGGTGGAGGAAAAATACTGAGCCGGAGCGAAAAGAGAGAACTGCACAAACACAGTGATGAGCACACAACAACGCCCATGCTTACATGTGTTGAGCTGTGAAACTGAAGCACCACAAGCTATCCTGCCGCTTATCTCCTCTCACATCTAAGTATGGGCCAAAGGCAGAGAGAAAGGAGAAGGGGGGTGGGGGGTGCGAGACTTACATCCTGCATCTGAGCGTTGAAGAGTGCGCATGAGGACAACTGAAAAGACTGTATCATAACCTGGGCCACTGCCTGCGGAGGAGAGCACACGGCGCACTCGCCCTGATCAGGGACAGACACACAGCAGGCCGACACACACCAGCGACACACACTCATCCTGTCTGTCATGAAAAACATCGTCCGTTCTCGTCCACGATGTCGGCTCACGGTCACAGTGGTGGAAATTAAAAGGCACAGTTCACCTCAAAAAAAAAGCACATTTGTCCAATGGAGATGCGACACCGTTATTATTTATTCTACAAATATTGAGGTGTGTATTAATAATCACTCCAAATCCACAGCTGGTCTTTTGGAGCGCTGGTAATAATTAACAGCAGGACTGCTGTTCATATGAAACACTGTGGAGTTCCCCATTACCACTGAAATACACCATAATAGAACCATAATTGTAACCTGTGGTTCTCAAATCTCAGTATAAACCATAGATATTGTAACAAATTTTCTCACCTGAACTACAGAATTATCCTGAATGAAACACACATCCATGTTTAACATTTATTAACCCAAACGGGAGGATAAAATGTGTCTTTCTGGTTTGTGGTGAACTTTCCCTTTAATAGCATTACTTTTCTAGTTACTGGTTACTGTTCATGCTACTGGCTCAAATAACCTGACTGCAACCTTTTAAATAACAGCCTGCACATGCAGCTGATTCAGGAAAGATGTGCAGAAGAACAAAGTTTTGGAAATGTTTTGAGTGCAGACATTCAAAGTAGAAACAGAAGGTGTTTTTCTAAATGCCAGGGTTCTTTTAGTTCAGGAACAGAGGGGTGGTTCATCATCACATGGTTATTATTCTGCAACTGACATTCTGATCATTAGATTCAATCTGACAGTTACGTTTGACAAAATGTCAAAAACACTTCATATGCAGACAGAGCAGTTTCTTTACTTCCTTTTTTCAAAAATGGAAAAGGTTCTGCACTATCATGAATGATACCAGTTCTCTATATGTGGGGAAAAAAAGAATGTGACTACAGACGGTAAGAGAAAATGTGTGTTTATCTTTATCAGAAGACATGACAGCAGGTTTACCTCTGCGGTTTTAAGGAGCAACAGGTCTTCCTTTAAGCGTTTCATGAGTTCATTTCTCATGTGTTTTGGCGACTGTCCGACTTCCTCTTTGACCTATAGTGCGTTTTCAAAAACGGGTTGATAATCTGGAAATCTACCAAAGCCGACTGACAGAAGGCTGCATCCCACCACCGAGGTCAGCATCATTTAATAACATCTGAATTAGATTTGATTCTGATCCGTCAGCCACATCAGAGCCAGTCAGAAATACACTTGTCAGAGTCCAGTTTTAAATTTGTCAAAAGAAAGATTTTAGGGATACATCGCAGAAGAGATTAGTGTAAAAATTAGTTTCCCCTGTTGTCTATTAGGTTAATGATTGACACCCGTTAAAGCCGATTAGTGTGCCTCTAAAAATAAATATAGAGGAACTGAGATGGAATCATCATCAATGTTTAACAGCCGTAGCCTAAAGAGTATTTTCATAAACTTGAAGGATCACGTGCATCAGACGTTTAAACAAATGTGATTCATTATTACACACCATTTGGAATTCATTAGTGATGAAATATTCAGTGCAACTGAAATGCCAGGTGGAGTTTTACAGACTCAGGCACACAAACAAGAATTCAGGACATCTTGTGTGCAGCTGTTAGATTGTGAAATGAAAGAAATGTGCATTTCTCTGGATTTATCCAAGCATAATTTTTTCCTCTCGTATAAATTGAGCTTTTTTCCTTGCATTAAAGATGATTCCATATCAGATGCTCTTATTTGGAGTTTAATCTTATTTTCCAAATATGCCCAACATGGCCACCCAACCCCAGTCAGCCACCCTAAGACCAAAGCCACCTCACACATTCATACAAGAAATATTCGTTATTTAACAGACATTTTCAAAAGAACACAAAATTGCAATTAAAACAATACAAAAATACATTTGTCTTTATAATAATGCAGCTGAGCAGCCATGACAAAGAAACTGTAACTGAATGAAGGAAATATGCACAGAATGCGAACAGCACAGCCGCCACCGAGACATCACCACACACAATAGCTGCTGATTAATATAACCTCCTCGACAGACTGTTTAAAACTGGGGCGTAGGCCGAACACATCAGTCTAAAGTATGCAGCTCATAAAATATGATTTTATCCCACCGGCACAGTTTTGCTTGAGAGGTAAACAGAGGCCTCAGAGCAGATTAATAATGAACACAAGAGCAACAGAGGGCTAAAAGCAGAGCAGAGACAGCAGAGTCTGCCATTAGAAACTACATTTGCATACATACATCACCAGGCAAAGAAAAGGAAACCACCACCACAGAGATGATCTGATACGTCCCAGGACACCACTGTCTGTGTTATTAAACACACAGTGACATGCAAATATTCCCCCAGTTTAGAGATATTCAACAGTCAATACAGAAGCTTACATGCAGCGACAGCCATGCACAGACATACCTCTTTTTTCCGGTTCTTCAGCATGTTCTGGAACTTAGACAGCTCCTTGTCTTGGTCCGCTTTGATGCGTTTAGCCTCGTCGCGGAGCCGGCTGGTGTGATCTTGTTCCAGTCTCTCAATGGTCTGCTTTTGCTTCTTTTCGAGATTCTCCACTTCCGAGTCATACTGACGCTTCTTAGCCTAGAATTAACAGCTTGAGGTTATTTATTTATTTTTTTAAAAACATAGCATCGATAAGCTGTTTTTAAGAATTTCTTTTTCTGTAGTGAGTATTTTATTATTTAGATTTTAAATCAACTCCAGCAGGTTATAAAAAAATCAGCATGTTTTTCAGTATAAATACTGAATGAAGTCATTCTGTTATAGAGTAAGTTAATGGTTTACTTCATCAGAGCTGAAACAAAAATGACACAACTGTGGCATGGCTAAAGTGACTCACGGTCGTTTCCTGTTCAAAGCGTCGAAAGATCTGCTCTCTCTGCTGCTGCAGCTTGTTGCTGAGCTGCTGCTGGGCCCTCTGCTCCTCTTTCTGCAGGAGACGCAGCTCTCGCAACTCTTGGCGCCTGAGAAAACCACATTAAACTGCAGTCGTGACCCCATTTCTTTTTTTTAATCTCTAATTCATTCATGAACTGATGACGCTGTAAGACGTTATTCATCACATCAAATGTAATTACCCAAAACTGATCTTTGTAAACTTTCTGAATCAGTTAGTAAAGTGATACAAATGAACAAGAGCCATGCAGCTCTTGTATAAACATTCAGAGCAGGATGTCTTTAAAAGGCAACCTGGGACATGACAGTAAAATAAAGTAGCATTTATCCCTGGAGATAATCCATGTGGGACTTGCAAAGGGAGCTGTGAACTGACCAAGAATTATTACAGGCATCCATATTAAATAGGTCACACACATTTGTATCCAGGTATGAGCATTGCGGTAAGAAGACAGGTAGCTGGCTCACCTCAGGAACCTCATCTCTTCATTCTTGGCATCGTTGTCTGTCACTATCTTTGAGGTTGTCACGCTGACTTCTACACCGTCCACCATGAACTTGCGCGTCTTCTTCAGAGTTTTTTTCTGACGCTTTGACTCCTTCAATGTAACAGAGACATTGCTGGGATTTCACGCGCGATGATAACATGCTAGTAATAAGTGTGTGATGTATACAGCACTACCTGGAGTGAGATGGAAGTGCCTTCCTTGGTTTTGGACAGGAAGCTGGAGATAGACAGATTGAGGTCGAGGCTGTTGCTGTCAGCAGCTGAGCTGCTTCCAGAATCAGATTCCACATCTGGTTTGATCGTGGCAGGGCTTCCATGATCAATCTTGCTTTCTGAATCTATCTCACTTTCGAGGACAGAGATACCATCTTGGGATGTGTTCTCGTCTTCATGACCCTTTGCAGGGACGTTTTTAGACTGCTCAGAAACCTCTGCACCATCTCTGGTATCTCCCACAGTTTCACTTGTGGATTCAGTGGGTCCAGAAGCCTCTACTTCAACATCTGGTTCAGGATGCTCCGTCTCTTCAGGAGCGTCATCCCTGTGCTTCTCCTCCAGCTGACCTTCTACGGGCTCCTGCTCTGACAGAGTGTTGGTGGTTGTCACATCCACACTGGTTGGATCGATTACATTTGCATCTATACTGTCTGCATTTCTATTCAAGTTTGCTCCGTCAGCTGAATCTTCAGTTTGGTCTTCTGTTGTTATATGTTGTGGCTCCTCCTCTTGAGTTTCTTCTTCTTGTACAATTTCTGTTTTGTCTGGTTCGTCTTCCACTTGTTCTTTTTCTGTATCAGCTTCTTTCCGTTCTTCTGCCTTCACACTGTCTCTTTCTCCTTCTGTTATCTGGCTGAGTCCATCTTCTCTTTGCTCTTCTTGCGTCTCACTGTGTTCCTGCCTTGTTTCTTCACCATCCGTGACAGCATGGGCAGGGACTGCTCCATCTACAGCTGCTTCTGGACCTGGTTTTACAGTCTCAGTGGGAATCTCCTCAGCTTGGCGATCTTGTGTAGGTTCTGCTGGACCTTCTGCGATCAGGTCGTGGCTTTGCAATGTATCTTCATTACTGATTTTAGATGCTTTAGTGACTTTCTCCTCCTTGGTCTTCTCAACCTCATTTGTTGCAAGTTGTTGGGCAGGCTGTGTATCACCAGTGCGATCCTCGACAGGCTTTTCTGTGACAGACTGCAGCATGGACAGAGCTGCTGGGACTTTTTCATCCTCTGAACTGGCCACGCTGACGTCTGATGGCCCACGTTTGTGACCAGGAGCCGCCTTAGTAAGCAAAAAAATATTAGCATCCACATGTCGTTAGCGACGGTAGTCGAATACAACAATTAAACTACGTACCACAGGTGTGTCGGGCTCCTCCTCCTCTTCCTCTTCTTCTTTGCTATCCTCTATCTCCTCAGTGACTTCAGCTTTGGCTTCAGCGATGAGCTCTCGCAGAGGTCTGCAGTCAGTTACACTGGCGACAAACGGATGCTGCAGACAGACAGGCACAAGAGATCAACTTTTTCTTAAACATTCTTAAACTTTCTGAATCCGATCTAAGAACAAAGGGCAAAAAACAGAAAATATCATCCATCATTTAGAAAATGATAGAAAATATCATTTAGAATATGTAAATTCGGACAGGGAACAAAACAGTGAATAAATAAAGACAGGAAACTTGCCTGTAGGAGTTGTATGGAACTCCACCTATTGTCCACATTCTTATCAAGCGCTTTTCTCAGGAAGTCATTAAACTCTGGTGACCTGAAAAAAAAAGCAAAAAAAAAAAAAAAGCTATTGTATTCAATACATAACGAATCTTACAAATCACTTTATGGAGCTTAATTTAGTGAATAAACCCACATTGAGAATGAACTACACAAATGTCTCAGTAACACCTCTCTTCCACTCATCATCAGAGGAAAATCTTACCAACGAGAGGGGTGCATGAGTGTGGGCGGCTCAGACTTGGCTATTTTCAGCAGCACCCTCATGGGATTCATCTCATGGTTTGGCGGCTCGATCTGTGCCAGCTCTATCAGAGTCACCCCTAGGGACCAGATGTCAGCCTTATAGTCATATGGACGATCTTTGGACGTTTCACACATCACCACCTCTGGGGCCATCCTGCATAATCAGAAGTCAGCAAGTCTCTGATTAGCATGAGGCAATTTTTTGCACTGGGAGTGATATTGTAATTCAAGTCATGTGGCTTAGGCAGAACAGAGAAAAGGGAGGGAAGAAGTTAGCATGATGTCTCCATGATATTTCAGTTTGTATTGACAGGAAGCTAGTGAAATATGGTCACCAAACACCCGTGTGCAACCAAATCGCTGTGGCCTTTTAAAATTTTCCATACTCGACTGCTTTAAGGCCACTGCACAGAAGAGAGATTATCTCTCCTACAAATCAATTATGCTATACATGCCATTATATAATTTTCACATTAAAATGGGAGAATGCCCACTTTTGTGCACGCTGCATGACTCACCAGTAAGGAGTGCCAATAAAAGAGTCTCGTCTCTGCAAAGTCTTTGTATTTTTAGCAGACACCCCGAAGTCAGCTGAAAGCAGAATTAAATTACAATAGTCAACTTCATGTGTTGAGGATTGATTGAGACAGGAGATGTTCCCTGATATTCTGATAGTTACAACTGCCCACAAAAATGGGCAGAAAAGCCTAAATCTCCTGTTATCTTGAAGCACCTGTAAACTTTCATCCTATTCTTGTTTATCACTTCTCTACAACCCTGTGTGCTTTAGAGGGAGAGCTCGCTCATTAAGTCCCCGGTGCCTGCTTGGTAATTATTGTTTGCCAGGCTGCATCATGACCCTCTGCCTACGGAACATGAATCATCGGGGGATCTAACGGCTCTGGATGCTACTGCAGCAACGTGACTGCTTCTACTTCTCAAACATTACGTAACCAATCTCCAACATAGTCCATACAGAGGAACCAATGTATGGAAATAATACATGATTTAATGATATAAAGTCTTGATAATGTTTACTCCCAAGCATCCATGGCACAGATGGTGCAGTTGGTTGCCAAACTACTGATAGCCAAGGGATCCAGTGAGGGAATTTGGCTTCCATTAAAATAATCAGGAGGAAAATCACCAATATAGTCACCAATGTTCTGTTGTCCAAATGTGTTCTTAGCTGGAACATGACTGATCTTTCTCTTAAACTATCCCCTAGAAATGTTACACACGAACATGGAGCGCCAGAAAAAAAAAAAGAATTTACCCAGTTTCACTTCTCCATCCAAGGACAGGAGAATATTTCCAGCTTTCAAATCTCTGTGTATGATCTTATTCTCATGTAGATAAATCAAAGCTTCTAAGGTCTGCCTGCACACCACACGGATCTGCGGTTCTGTCAGCGGTCTCTCCAGTTCTGTGGATAAACATATCTTGTTATGTGGTCTTTGTAATGCATTATTATAAAAGCAGACAGAGCCAGAATGTTATATCAACATGAAATAGGATGATCCAATAGCATTCAGTAGCAGCTCTGTGAGAAACCTTCACGCTGAAGCCAGCAGGCATGTATGACTGGACAGAACTGGGGAACAGATCTGTTCTCAGTTAGACAAACCAAACAGGAGAATATCTCAATTGTTACTCATGGCACAACAAGAAAATAATAATATCTATTGAGCTTTTAAGTTTTCAAAGAGATAACCTGCACGGATTAGAAGTAAACTGACCACTCTGAAATCTGAGCTACAGTAATTACGCAGTTGGAATAGGCTCTCCATCTGGAGAGAGGGTGAAAAAAAAAATCCCACACAAAGGGCTTTTGGAAAGGATGGAAGAAGAGAGCTGGCACATGGAGATGAAGCAAAACACTCTAAAACTGTGCCATAAGTTTCCTTTTCTCTCGTAAATGTGGGACTTACCCAGCATGATGGCATCCACAGCACCACCAGCACAGAACTCAATCAGAATCTGTAACAGTGGAAAACAGCCTTAACAATGTTTATACAGTATGTACCACAATTCAACAAACCCCCTTAAGGGAAAATTATATTTCTAGGAAAAAGATCTATAATATGGATTGATTAGGTGAAAAACCAGTCTTCTCTGTATTGGATGACTTTAATACTCTTCTTAATGGTAGCTCTTACAATGTAAAACTGAATATTTCCTGACTATAGCTGTAAAGGCTAATGTTATGCATTCAATTTAAGTACTTCATATATACGGCTAGCGACATGGGATATTAGACCAAAAAGCTGTTAAAATGATGGAGCTCTGTATTTTATTCAGCTTCATCCACTAAATGAAGAGAGGAAAACAAGGCAGTTCAATATCTGCAGTAAATGGAATTCTGATTCTAATCACTAGAAACCTATGGTGCACAATGTGCAAAGCTTCTGTTCTGTGCATCATCTCAGCCTAAATGAAGTGCCACGCAGGCATAAACTCTACATTTTGTTCTCCTAAAACTTCAAACATTTGTTAAAAACACAGATCTATTAACTCAGTTACACATTCACTGTGCTGTCTGAAGATAAACCCAAAGGGCTTCGCCTGTGTGCATAGCTAAATTATTCACAGGCACTTTCTCCAGCCACAAAAACCACTCCATTATCCCCTAGATGTGGCCTGTGCACAAAGGATGGTCACATGACACCACCTGCCAGGATTGTATTGTTTTGGGGCCTCTTACTGAATAGAATTAGAGTCTACTGAGTGTATACAAAATGCCCTGGGAATCCACTTTACACTGAAATAGCTTGTAAAAAGGCAGCTGCTAGATGGTAATGAATGGATAATATTCTAACCTGTCTTCAAAATACAGATTTCCAGGAAACCTATAATTGCAATCATTGAACAGGAAGTCGGATACTTTCACTGCTATCAAGGTACAAAAATATGAGATTATTTTTAGCCGAAAATATATTAGATTTTTCTACACTAAGAAATGAGTAATAGTTTAATGCTACAGTTATATATTCTTTCTGACTGGGAGAAAAGGTATTAATCTAAACTTTTATATTATCACACTGCAGTCTTTCCATGCGTGACTCGTTCCCTGCTTCCGTGTCTCCTTCGCTACACATCACCAGAACCGCAGGCGGAATTTTAGCATTTCGTCAGGCACTCGCTTCCTCACCCAGAGTTTGCCCTCGAAGTAGAAGGCATCCAGCAGCTTGACAATGTGATGGTGGTCGCAGGAGGCTAGAATATCAATCTCTACCATGTAATCCTCCAATTCATCCTCCGTCTTTGTGTCGATAACCTTGGCAGCGGCGAGTGTCCCGTTCTGTTTGTTCTGGGCCTGAGAGCCAAATTGATGACAAAAGGGAGGAAATTATTATGTTCTTTCAATAATTCTGAATATAGAGCAATGCACACTTTAACACCTGTGTGAATAAAATCATAAACAGTGATTGTCAGGCTGTCAGACAGAGAAGTTGTGTAGAAAATGGAACCAAAATGAAGTCTAATTTTTTACAACAGGAACCCAACTGGCACTAACATGAGCCGAATTTGTCAAGTTCCCTTCCTCCTCTTCCTTTTCTCTCCCCTCCTCCTCTTTCTTTTTCCTCTGAAGCAACAACTAAAAGGTCAACAGCGTTAATGATCAGCTACTCCAAATTAATGTTACATGACATTAATCTGGGATTAACAAATACCAAATGGTTTGTCTGGATGAAATTGGAGAAATTGGTTACTGTGTAATCAGTCCATGCTTTAGTCCTGTGGAAGTATTCAAGGACTAACTGTGCACTAATGTTTATGGATACCGACACAAACCTGAGGAGTTAAGGGGGGAAAAAAAGGGAGGGAGAGTCAGACTGATGTGTCACAGAGGCTGTCACACCCTATATTTACACATTTCTGACCTAATATGCATTCTGTGTTGGTTTGTTCTTCTAGTCCAATACAAATACACATGCAGGCACATTAAATATTAACTTGATGATGCAAACGCAGATATATTTGTCAGTGAGCTAAATGCAGCCTGAGACCTATGGTCAAAAGTTAAACTGTGTCAAACCTCTGATGCACATTCAGCAAAATTTCTGATTCTGCATTATGATAAGGAACATGTACCAAGTCAACAGTAATACATGGACTTAGGGTGGACAAACAGGATTATAAAACCATCTTTTCTTTTATCCACAAACGACCAGATGTGGTGATGTGTATACGTTCGATACTTCTCTTTGTCATCTCTCAAATATACTGCCAAATTTTAACGGCCCTCTCAAGCAGGTGACAGAACCAGTGAAAATGATAACCTATGCTGCAAATATGCAGACAATATGTGTATATTATGTATTCCTGACAGTAAAACACCAAGAACTTGGCATCCTACTGCGCACTAAAGTCACACACACACACACACACACACACACACACACACACACACACACACACACACACACACACACACACACACACCACTGTGCGCCTGTCTGAGCCGTGCACCTATAAAGCAGGAGTCCTGCTCTTTGTAAACACTGCATCACTCTTCTATAAGGCCATTGTTGTTCTGTTGAAATAAACCACACCTGCAACAGTTTGACAGAGGCAACCCCAGGCTTTTATGACGTATTCTATCCCAAAGAGAGACATTAACAGTGTTGGCATTTAAAAGAATTACATTTCTTTGTCTTTAGTTTGTGCTATAGGTCGGTTTTAGCGTTACTGGAAGGTCACGTGCTTTGAAAGCCAACGATCTGTTGCCAATAAAAGTTTACTAAAAGAAACCAAGTTTTAATTTAGACAAATCTAAGCTAAGATGGGAATTCAGCAATTTGTGGTTGATTTAGGCGCTTAAAATAAAACGTGGCTGTGTGAAGAAACAGGTTAGTGCCCCAAGGCGGATGTGGAACGTTACCTTGAACACTTTGCCGAATGCTCCGTCTCCCAGCTCACCGATGATTTCCCAAATTTCCTCAGGGTTGACGTCTCTGTGGACATTTTCATACTGCTTCTTCTTCCTATCTGGCCCCAACTTAAATATCTTCCGAAAATTGAAGAAAGACATCTTTCTGGACGTGAACTACAGGGCGGTGGAAACAGTCTCTTCTTGGTGATTTCCGCCAAGAAAATATAGCGGTTCCTCCCAAGCTCAAATGGCTACCAAAATGACACTGTACGGAGCTATAAAGAACATAAATACGCTGCTAATGGGGCCGTCCACCCACAATAATGTTAATTAAAACTTCCCCTTAACGGCTTCTAGTCATAATCGCATCATGGCTAGTTAGCAGTATGCACAGGACGCTGAGGATAACTACGAAGTAGAGTTCGCCCTTCCGTACAGGCGGTCGTGTGCGTTTTTGTAATGGCGGAACGGCAAATAGCGACATTTATTCACCCATATTTGACGACTCAACTCGTAATTATCATCACCAACTAAGCGATAACGAATAAAATACGGAGACCAAAATGTACATGCCTGGGTTTGCTGATCATACAGAAGTTAGCGTGCTAGCGCCGAGTTAGCCGAAATCAATATTTGTGTTTCCGTTTAGAAATTCAATATAAAACTTTAATGTTAGGCATTTGCATTTGGGCGTTCAAATGACAGTACTAGGATGACTTAAATATTATTGAAGCTAATTATCAAGGCAAACCTAATCAAATTCATTTTTGTGTAGGTGGAACAGACACTAAGATGACTTTTATTGCGGGCACGATAAATTAAATCTGCTGCGTGCCTTTATTTTGAAAAATCCGCTTCCGTTTCGGGCAGAATTTTCCCTTGTAAACTTCACACCGTTAGGTAGCCGTATCAGTTTCCTGAGGACGTGCGGAGCGGCTCAGCCCCTCGGCCTCAACAACGCATGCTTGTGTTCCAGCAGCCAAGCAGAGGAAAACTGTTAAAGTTCATGCAACGTTCACCATATTCGGTCGCATACTCATTGGTCAGGAGTACAAATGTGACAAATTAGTCGGTTTCGTTGATTTACAGTAATTAATTAGTCATTAGCACTGATGAATTATTGTGCAGTTTAAATCAGCTGGCGCCTTGAGACACAGAGGTAACATGACTCCACAAGAATTACAACAAACCAATCACATTATATGCCATATCTTTTCCACATCATATTCTTCTTTTTTATTCTAATAAACTGTATAAATATTTAAAATAGCAATAAAATGCCCTGAACAACTTTAGCGTAGTTCATAAATGTTATTGTAAATTATGAAACAATATTCTTGTGCAATCTACTTGCGCTATAATTAAAATTAAAATAAAGACACCTTTTTGTTCATCTCATTTTACGGTAGACAACAGATTTTATTGTGTGTAGCGCCCCCGTGTGGGATGTCTGTGAAGATCACGTTGTCGCCGTTCACCGTCATGCTCCGGTTTCTTCCAGCAGGAGGGAGTAAAGTCATTTACTGCACGCAGAGATAAGCGCTGTCCGGAAATCCTTCGGAAACTGTTTAAATTTAATGGTGAATCATTTCATTTTGAGGCCCTTTACGACTATTTAACCACATAGGCAGGGTTGCTTTAAGTTCGAATGTCTGCAGCACATCCCGCTCCATTTAGGAAATCTGTTTTAATGTGTTTAAAAAAGGAAGCAGATCTCTCAGTTTGACTTTTGAGTGTGTCCGTCCAGTTAGCAGGACCGCCCAGTTCATTTCCATTTCCACAGGCGTCCTGCCCTACTCCGCGCTGGGCTCCAACAGTCCAGCCCCTCTGGAGGGAGGAGAAGCCCGATTAAAGTCTTACTTTTGCTGCGTTATTATGTTTCACAAAGAGCCCAGAAGCGCCGACGCGGCCTGACATTCCGTCATTCCATGGATGCACCCGAGTGCTGACGGCGATGAAGCTTTTGTTGTGAACAACTTCTGAACTTCCTCGGAGCGCAGCCCCCTCTGGCTCCTGATACTGTCCTGCCTATTGTTTTCATGGATGAGCAGCTCCTTTTGTAGTGTTCCGAGTGCTGGTGCAGACCGATCTGCTTTGTGAAGATGCAGCTCCGGACGGTCCTTGACGTGAATGTCGTGGATGTGCAGAAGAGAAGGAATCCCTCCAAACACTATGTGAGTTGTCTCCTTGCTCCATTTCTGCGAGCACGTTTTCGGAAAAGCTCTACAAATGTTCATTTTCTGCTCAGATCCTCATAAATGAGAATATTTTCATTTAATTGACAGTCTGACTTTTGCAGTTGGACTTTGTTTAACATGGCACCACCTATGACGAAGCTCTGGCTGCATCCAGCGCCACCAACAGCTGGAAAATTCAGCTTGCACGATGTTTTAAGGCCTGTTTGGGGTTATGACGTAATAGTTAATGTAATAGGAGCTGACTTTATTTATTTGTGCTTGGCTCTCATCAGCTGGTAGGATGAGACTGAGAGTAAACAAACCATCATATGGTCTATGGGATCAAATCATCCATCTTTACAATGTTTCCTATAGATATAATTGGCATGTGGTGACCTCATCCTCACCTTAATTAGTGTGGGAGAAGATACCTCTGGGTATGTCACCTTTAGGCTCCATTTCTGTTTCTCTGAAGCCATTTGTTGATTTGTTTCTGCTCTGTATCAAGAGTCAGAGCTGTAGAGCAGCAGGCCGACAGACACGCTGTCCTCAGAAGCATAGGAGACCCAGTGGTGGACTGGGCAATTCTCATCTGTGAAATTCTGCAGGAAGAGACGTGTTGGCGGTTACAGAGTTGATCTTCCTTTGATTCCTGCAGTCCAGCCCATCATCTGATCTCTGGTGCGATAAAGCGTGCCAGTGAGATGGGTGCAATTTTGCAACAAAGGACCTCCTGTGACACGATTTATTTGCATCCATTTGCACTCCTCTGTACATCTAGTCACTAAAAAGTCCAACAGATCCCTTTAATTATGTAGTGAATGTCCTGTCGATAACACTGGAGATAGTAACCAAAACAAAGCAATCTATAGGTGGTGTAATGTAAAGCTTAAGTAAACCACAAATGAATTTTTACATCAGTTATATCAAACTTTTTTAACAGATAGTTCACGTTAGCCCTCGAAAACTCCACTCTACATTAGCGCTGTAGGTTTTTATTGTCAAGAGACTCAACGTAAAGCTGGAGTATATTATGTAGGTAAGACTCGTGTCCTTTCCACCGTGAAGCTGTAGTTTAATGGTCTGCTAGCATGGTTATGGGCTGCTCTCTCTCTCTCTCTCTCCCTCTCTCACTCTCTCATTCTGTCTACCTCTCTCTTTCTCTCTCACGAAAGTGTGCAGGCATGGTTTCTGTCCCACTATTTACGTCAGCACTCCAATCCACTGAGCCATGGGATAGTTCTCAGTGGAATTGCAAAAATCAATTAGCCCATCAGGTACAATCGGATTAATTAACCTGAGAGTTTGGATCAATTGCATCATCCGTCTCCTGCCAAGAGAGGCTCCTGGAGGGCCACTAAAGACGGGGGCATGGGGTTCCCCCCTGGGATGGAAACCGGAGGCAAGGGTTGACCGGGAAGCCCCGGCAGGAGAAGGAAAGAGAGGGAGAGAGAAATAAAATCTCATTATCTATGAGCTAAGCAACTGAAAATGCTTATCCGGTTCGCAAGAGGAAAGAAGCAACCCTTTGTCTTTGGTTCCTGCTGCTCAAGTGTGACTTCCTTCCAGCAGCTTATGGAAGTAGAGCCAGAGTCCGCATGGCAACCACACTTTGTTTACCTTGTGGATCGTGTCAGGACAGACAAAATTAAAAAAGAACAACTGTCTATGACCACCTCTGGCTGTAATTTACCACAGGAATGTGTAATAATCTGCACATTAATGCCGCCTGTTGTTCCTCTGTAGTTGACCTGACGTACCCTCAGACGGAGCACACTGCTGGTTCCTGCTGCCTGTATTTCATTAGCAGACTGCGGCTCTAACTCACTGTGCTCTGAATTTTAAATTCTGATTTGAGTTCATTTCTTGATTTTTTTTGCACTGCTTAGATTTCAACCCCCCGCAGTGGCAGACTGCCACAAGTGGCGGCGACACCGTGCTGTTTGTCGCGTCCATGTTGAGCTGTTTTCAGGTCGTTTTCTATGAAACATGTCCTCCCTGATGTGTTTTATGGTAAATCGAAGCCTTAAACAAATATAATGGAGTCTTTTTTTTAGTAGATTAATGTGGAGGGCAACAGATTAAAAGTGGTTCTTCATCAAACGTAAAGTAGCCTTCGTTAGGTATTTGTTAAACCAGCGGCCCCTGTTATTGACCCCTGGTGTCTCTCTCTTAATGAACTATAATGAGTTTGTTTGACCTTTGGTGATCTCTGGTAGTTAAGCTGGGAGGAAATGCACTTTGCATGCCAAGTGGAGTTTTGGGATGAGGTCACTTTGCTGCCTAATGGACCACTTTGTGTCCTAACTTGTCCTCTCCTGACTAGGTGTACCTCATCAACGTCGCCTACTCGGATTCCTCCTCCCACGTCATCTACAGGAGATACAGCAAGTTCTTCGACCTGCAGGTATGCTTCCACTGCCAAATAAACAAATAAACCAACCCACTGTGTTCCCTTTAAAGTTGGTAAACTCTGCATTCCTTTGTCGGATACACCCTGAATGCGTCTTAAACTCTTGGACCTTGTGGATTTTCTCTTCGGCTGAGCAGCTCGATACGTCTCTCAGCTGAAAATATGGGACGCGTTCTCAGTACTGAGGTCAAAGCGTGTCATTCTCAGGCTCCAGTAGCCCCTTTCTGCCCTGTAGGAGTGTTTTAGAGCTATGTTAGCGCGTACCTTATCAGAGGTTTGACCTTGTGTGCCAGGCTGCAGCAGAGGAAGCCCTTTGTTCTCCGCTCTCCCGCTAACAGGCAGGGAAATTGCACCCTGCTCTCTTTGATGGAAACAGGGCTCCTCTTCTATCTCCGTAAACACCGACCGGGCTCCACCGTGGATCCCTACTGCCTGGGCGGGTTTGTCCGACCGCGGCGGCCCGTCGGGAGCAACAGTCTGCAGCTGTTCACACACAACGGGCGGGGTCGGGGGGAGGGGTTCGTCCACGACGCTGTCATATAGGTGGAGGATGTGACAGCGGGAGATGATGTGTGAGCACAATAACAGAGTAAATCCCTGCTCTGGGGCACCTGCGAGGATTATTCCGAGCAGTCGTCCAAGAATGTCTTGGAGACGAGACAAAATAAGCTGAGAAATGTTTGGGAGTTGCAGTTGCGACTCCTTTTGGAGACTCCCTGTGGAAGTTAAGACTGCTGTTGCTGCTAGCTCACCGGCAGTCACCTTCTGAACGACTGAATGCATAATGCGTGTGTGGTTGACACCTCCAGCGCTGGCACAATGGTGTGTTTCATGTCCGTATCGACTTGTCTAGTGGGAAAAAACCGCAGCCGGACGTCCCTGAACTGGACAAGGGTGCCCGTGACCTCATCTGATAACCACAAATTCAGAGCTGAGAGCAGCGCGAGAAGAAATTCCTCGTGGAGAGTGGCGATCACTCATGTTATTTCCAAACATCTGTCCGTGGTGCACAGCTGGAGATATAAAAGCGCATGTCAACAACAGGCGGATTTACCGTTTGGCTTTTAAGGGAGAAGTATCCATTTTCACTGCCAAACGCACGTCAAGAAGCGCTCTCAGCGCTAACGCTTCAAACCTCTCCAGCGCACTGAAGACGAGTCCCAGCTGTTCCTCTGGGAACCCACCAGTATGGAACACTGGGACGGCATCTGAACTGGGCTTTCTGTGGCCAGGGTTTGAGAAGACCCCGCCTCTGGTGTGAAAGGGAATCTGTTCCGACCCACATGAACTCCATGTGAGCAGGACTGCTCAGCGTGTCAAACACAGTTTGGGCTCAGCCTTTGGCTTCCCTTTCCTTGCTCAAACATCCTGAGTCAGCATTTTTCATTGGTGTGTCCTCTGCTCTCCACACCTCCATTCATCAAAAATAACATTAAAAAAAAAAAGTCAGTTTGATAAGAAATTCCTCCTCAAAGTGCTTGCTCATTTGGAGCCACCACCAAACCGTTGGGAACCATGCACGTTGGGCAACAGGCAGCCTCGTGTCCTCAGAAAACCAGAGCTGACTATTGACTTTTTAAATCTTAAGTCTGCAGTAAACAACTCTGCCAGGCAGATATCAAAACAGCTCAGGGAGGGGGGCTCGGGATCAGATTGTTTTCCCACTCAAACATTCCTGACGCTGCACTCCCCCTGTCTGACATTCCCCTCCGTAGCTTCTTTGTCTCATCCTCCGCGCAGCATCCCCGCCTCTCCTTCAGAGTGGTTTCCTCCTGAACACAGTCGGCGATTATAAATACAGCGCACGCAGCCCAAGAGGTTTGGGCGCTTTCTGTCCCCGCAAACATGCCTGAAATGTCAGGGTGGCGGGATAGAGACGCATTTGATGCTGCGTATTGCAGAGAAGCTCCGGGTAATGTGTTTATGTCACAATGGCCTGTCGCAACAAAGACATCCATGTTTTCTCTCCAGGATCCTGCAAGAAAATGAAATCCAGCACATTCACGTGACTATGAATTAATGAAACGTTAGGAATATGGTGTTTTGGTCAGCTGTTGCCATGGACACGGCTTTCACACCTGTCTCTAATGATCTCCTTGAGTCTCCTGGGAGGTTGACATCATCACCATGTGGTAGGATGGGGAACAGGCATCCAGAATGGGGTTTTCAAGGTGACGAGTGAAGACTTTCGTATTGCAGGAATGAGCTGCGTCGCTGTCGTTAGCCTTTAAGGCGAGTCACATGACGAGTCTGCAGCCCCCCAAAAAAATCTGGTTGCAAATGCACTGAAAGAGTCTGGAAAACTGGCAGGCTGTAAAATGCTTGTTTGAGTGCGTCCAGTGTGCTGAACTGTCACTTTTAGGGGGATAAAAACATCTGTTGTGTGTATGTAGCGTCGCTACGGCTAACTCTGCTCTTTCAGCCCCTTTTCTTTCCCCCATAAAACAAAAATAACGATGATGATGTCGTCCTTTCCAAAAGTACATCTGCAGGTCTGCTGCAGGGGTGGGGAAATACCGGGTCTTCAGAGAAATGCCTGATTCAGCGTAGGCCGCAGGTTAACGCAGAAAAGAAACAACCACAAGAGGGGAAAACAAACCGGATCTGGCTGCAGGAACCCAGAAACAACAAGTGCAGGAGCAGACGGAGCCGATCCGGTTCTGTTTGTCCACCTGGCTGATTCAGGCCGGGTTGATCACGGCGACGGTTCTCATGGTGTCCCTCTCCCGGGATCCAGGTCTTTGCTTAACAAAGCACATCTGGATTGAGGCAAGGCGGAGCCAACAGAGGTGTGGCTACATCTGGAACCGCGGCCAGGACGGTGATCTCATGATATCGGTGGGATTTATTCCGAGAGGAAATTTCTCCACGAGCCAAACATGTACTGTACGCACGCGCGCCTCGTGTTTGCCAGCGCAGCAAAATCTGCTGACGCATCACTTTAATGCCGCCGGACAGATGCTGGGACTCTTTCTAGGGCTGTTTTTGAAAACACTCATCAGCTCCCCTCTTTTTCCCTCTCAGTTGACCAAGTCAGCAAATCCTCTGGAGCATGGAGGGGTAATTTTCGCCATTTTGACCTTCGTAAGAGCCTAGTTTTACTGCCGGTGATGTAACCTCTGCAGCCACAGAGATCAAAGTGAAACTACTTGTAGTTACATGAGTCAGTAGCCTCATGTCAGTAGTAGATATATGTAATTACACCCCATGTCAGACTCTTGCAGTGTAACAAGGAGCTGGACTGTTCCTTGACAGCTTTAGGCCTCCTCCCACTTAGGCATGCTTCTTGAAAAGGGTTTTCTTTTAAATGTGTGCCTTCTTTGTGCCTCCCAGATGCAAATCCTCGACAAGTTCCCCATCGAAGGAGGTCAGAAGGACCCCAAAAAGAGGATCATCCCTTTCCTGCCAGGTGATACTTTACCCATCGCATCGATTTTGTGTCCTGGTGTCACTGAAGCCTCTGTAGAAGTTTTATTTGCTCCTCTGCTCCACCCAGGCTGAATTACTTAGTGGTTTGCCATGTTGGTGGGAGGCTAGCGGAGGCCGACATGTCTAATCCGATCAAGTCATTGTGGAGCAGAGCGGAGGAGAGCAGTGAAGAGATCCTTTGTTTGACAGGCTGCTCTGCTCGAATGCTGTTTTTATCGCTCAGCTGGGCCATCGGGGGACAAACTGTATCTGCTCACTAATACCAAACAGCAGGCACAATTGTGCTGAAACACCCCGATGAGGGAATGAGCTTAAATAGAGGTGAAAGAAGATTAAAAGAACCTCAAGAGTTTCTGTTTTAGAACTAAGCCTGTTTTTATTAAAGATTTGTCACACTTGATTGCGGGATTCTGTCGTTTTCGTGCGTCTCGTGAACAAGCAAACACGTGTCCGTCGCTTAATAAGCTTAAAACCAAGAAGCCTATAAATGGTTTTCATATCATGTCACAGAGGTGGGAGGGACTGAAAAATGTAAATATATTGACTCTCACTGGGACATGCTTGTGCAGCTTCTCACTCTCGGTCTCTCCATCAGGCAAAGTCTTGTTTCGCCGCAGCCACATCAGAGATGTGGCTGTCAAGAGGCTGAAGCACCTGGATAATTACTGCAAAGTAAGACAGAACGGCCTCGGCATTTGGTTAAGTGTCGGTTTTCCTCTATGATTCCTGTCGAAATGCATGCATTTTCTGGCTGATGTGTTTTGTTAGAGCACAGTTTGCTCCATTTTCAGTCTTTGCAGTATTTCTAATCCAGGCTATATGTCCCCCCCCCCCCCCCCACACACACACACACACACACAAAACCACCACCCTCCTCAACAGGAAAGCAACTGTTCTATCTGCAATGGTCATTTCCTGTCACCAGTGTAAATAGGCAGGCGATGAAGGAAAGGAGGCGAATGGGGGTAAACAGGGCTGAGACAGATTAAAGAATGAGAGCGAATCAGCAGACTTACGGTGCAGACGGCTCCCTCAACCCTCTCATGTTCAGCAGGTCAGAGGGGGCAGTTCGGGGCAGACTCACTTAGTGACATTTAGAGTGATCTTTAGAAGTTTGCGGCAACAAAGTTGAATTTTAAACAAGATTGGTTTGAAATATCCAATTTTAAATGTACACCCAGCCGACTGTTTAACCACCTCTGTAAATTTTCCTTTGTCCTGCCGTCACTCCGGGCTCAGACACTTCCTTCCCCACCACAGCCACACACCTCCACCTCATCGTCTCATCCCACTGACTGTACAATGACTAAGTGTTACGACCTGATTTTGTCATCCAGGCCAGGAAAAGGGCTTTGTTGAAAATTCATATGAACTTGTCACCTTGCACGTAGCTGTCGTAACTAGAATATGTGTCCCTCCCTTCTCCACCGCAGGCTCTGATGAAGCTTCCTTCCCACATTTCCCAAAGCGAGGAGGTCCTCAAGTTCTTTGAGACCAAGTTAGAAGACCTCAGCCCGCCCACAGAGTGAGTAACGGTCACAGAAATCATGAATTATCTGTTAGCATCAGCGTCATGAAGCCGGCGATGCTAACTTTCTGGATGTACGTTTGTGTGCCGACAAGTCTTGACCCAGAAGCCAGAGATGATTGATGGAGGCTGTGTTTCATTAATAACAGTGTCTGGGAAACGACACCTGAGCCCCAAACGAATGTGTAAAGATCAGCGTTGACTTGAGAGTGCAGCTGGGTTGAGTCCCAGAGCAGATGAAGCTCTCTGGTTAGTCATTTGTCATTCTGGGATCAGAGACAGCAAGTGGGAGTAATTACATAGTAGTAGTTAGGTTATTTTTGTTTGCATCCTATTCTGATTTAACACAGCAGCATTTCTTCCTAATAGAATTTGAATGTTCTTTTTTCCATTTCCATTCACGGCTACTGAGAAGGTGGTCAAAGTCTTGCCAGGCCCACTGTGTCTGACTCCCATAAAAATTAATCCCACTTCAAAGTAAGGTCCTCCTCCGATCCCTGAGACGGAGGCGTGCATCTGAAGTTGAGATGTTGACATTGTCTACAGGCCACACCACCCAGGCACTCGGTAATGCGAAACAGACCTTTATGATGTTTGACTTTGCCTCACAAGATCATAGAAAAGGTTATCTGGTAATCTCATAAAGACACAGCGTTTAAAATGATCTGCGTCTTAATGGAACACAATAACTCTTAATGAACTGGCAACAATTTAAAACATGGAACCTGGAAATGTGTTTTTTTTTCAAGGATTTGCTTTCCTTGAATATTAAAAACAGTGCATCTTGCTTATAGTTAATTTATAGATAATTTTTTATTTTATTATAATTAATCTATTCACCCTCTTAAAACCCAGCTGTATATAATCCTCATCTGCGACTGCCATCTAACGGTCAACACGATTCATTACATACATTAAAAAAAATCAAAATGTTACCATACGTCACCACAAGATGGCGCAACACATTATACAAGTATACGGCACCATGTCATCAAGCTACACAAAACAAATTGTAAAAAGGTTGGTGCATTTTCATAACTCCATATGCTTAAAAAATGTCCACATGGATCTTTTCAGCTACTGTCAGAAGGTATTTTTATGCTTCTAATCAGATGAAGTCAAAGATTTATTTCTTTATTAGAGGAAGAAAAACGGAATCTTACTTCTCCAGCCTCTAGTCAAAACACATCAGTACAGCTGCTGTAGCCTTTCTTCTGAAGCAGGTAAACAAATGTGTATGCATGATGCTGTGCAGATATGGACTGTAAAAATGGACCATCCTTGCATTTCCAAACCATTAAACGTCAAGGTTTACTAGAAAAAACAAGAGGTTATTCAAGTGACGATAATATTCTTTCATTGCAGAATTTATGATTCTGGGCAGATTCTCAGTGGGTCACCATGTTAAAAATGGCCACAAAGACAAAAGGTCAGATAGATAATCTAATGGTTTTCTTTTCGCTGACCTCGACCTTCTGACCCCCAGGGATAACCCTGCAGAGGTTAAATCCAAGTCATTTAGGAGCGACTGTACGCAGGAAGGCAGACTGAGAAATGTGAGCAAATGACCAATGAAGACCAAGCTTCAAAGAGGGAGTTGCAACCAGATGGTTCTTCTCGACTGGTGCTTTATGATCTGTTCTCACAGGATTGAATTTTCAGTGATGTGTTCCGGCCCGGTTATGTATATCCATCCTGTGCGCATGGGCGTGCACATGCTGAAACCCAAACTGCATGAACAAACTGTCAGCTGGGGTTCAGAATGAGCGCAGATATTTGAGTAAGTTGACTTATTTTGGATCCGCTTACCTTCCCTAATCCATCAGATTCCACCAGCACAAGCACAGAGCCAGAACTGTGTGCTCGCTCTCCTCCTTGGGAGAATATTATCCCAGCGCGGAGCTAGGGGTCACCGGCTAGCAGGGCAGGTCAGGCGGTTACTTTATCCCCGTCATTTCCCACCATCCTTAGCCTCCAGAGTGTTTCTCAGCTTCATCCTCCCAGAATTTTACAAAATTGACACTGACACCTTGAAAAACAGTTTTCCACGCATGTGTTCTGAAATGTTTCAGCACAGAAAATATGAAAAGAAATGAAGCATTATTCAGGTTTAATTTCAGATTTCCCTTTGATACATGAATGAATTTTCTTTGGAGGCACACATTGAGGGTCTCAAACATCGGACGCCTTGTTTGGTTTCTGTCCTTGACACATTTTTACACGCCCAGCCTCTCAACCCCCCCCCCAAACCCGGGTCAAGTTCTGCTGGCATTCCCTCCGAGGGTTTGGCTGGTACTCGTGTGCCAACAGTCGTGAACACAAACCCAGCCCTGAACCTCTCATCAAGTTGTCTTAAAAGTCCAGGCTGACACTTTCTGACCATGCTTCTCTGCTGTTGCCTCTTTTCCAGGGACTGTGGAGGCTCTGGGAAGCGCAAATCAGGTAAGCTTGTGTTTACTTTGAGTATATTTGTTCAGTTATTGAATGGCATTACGTCATCGGAGGTTCCTTTTATAAAAGCTTTAAATATACCGACACGACCCCTTCAAGAGCACGATTTTACACTTTAGAGTCCTTGTGGTTCAGAAGGTTCCAGTTTAATTTACAGTTAATAAAACATTAGCCTACAAGTGAGATATCTGGGTTACGGGCCGCTCTGTGTGCGCACGAGAACAGGGAGCCGTGCATGAGGGATACAAGTGCAGGAGGATGTGGGGTAAAGCGCTCCAGCGAACAGCTGTGCATGTGTCGTGCACAGTCTGAGGATACCCGCATGCGTCGCTAAATTACACGTTGGTCCAGCCGTCAGATACAAAAATTCGCCGCTGCCTTCCTTCCTGCCGTCTGCAGTGGTTCGTCTTGGCGAACGACCTCAAATTAAATTCCTCTGCGGGTGAGCGGCTGGAAGAAACAGAGATGCCCCCAAAATGAAATAAGAGCCTGGATTAATTTTATTAAGTGTTCTGTGATATTGAATGTTTATGGAATGAGATTTCAGCATCGTGGCGTAATGGAAAACTCGCCTTAGGTCGACCCCGCGTGTGCCTGCAGTTGCTTAAATCCAGTTAGGACGAGACATCAGAATTGTTTCCACTTACAGCAGCTGCCTAGAAAGTATGTCATATACGTCCTGATCCTTTAAATGCTTTGATAAAAGAATGACATCGCCTTATTTAAACATATGGTCATTTCATATTGCGTTCCTTCAGTCGCCATACATACCTGATCCATGTCCTTCACCATAGGCTCCATCCTGGATATTAGTGGTTAATGCAGCTCTGAGGTGGATTCTCCTCTAAAAGCTGGACGGCAGATACGTGTAGAATGTCTGGAGTGATATTTACAGCTTATGGTTCCCATAATTACACGTCTGAGGGCTTCCATAAGAGTTTACTGAGCCCCTCTCCCAAACAGGAGAATGCAGCCGTTCACCACAAAGCTGTTAGCGGTCAGAGGATGGGGAACGAACCCGGTACACTTCGGCGCTCGCAGGTTTCCCTGTCAATGTCAACATTTTCATCACCATCGTAATTACATTATTTTAACGGTCTGCCTGAGCATCTAAGCTAACATCCAGAATGATACAGTTGTCATTTCTGACTGTCTGTAAATAGCTGCTTTCCCACTGCAGCAATTTCTGGAGGGATTTTCAAAGATCATGATGTGTTTCCACCACAATTACCTGGGAAAAATACTTTTTTCACTTGACAATAAAAACTGTCCTTGGAAAAAGTACCCAGTAAGCAAAAGTATGAGAAGCTGAAGGACCTGAAGGACTTCAGAGGGCTAGTTAAATAAGAAGGTCCTGGAAAGAGGAGCTGGCTAATGTGGGAGGAAGACTGAGCCGATCTCTAAACCATCACCGGTGCCGTGCGCTCGGAGGGGGAGCGCAACGAGCAGAAGATAGGAGCCGAGCAGGAGAGGAGGAGAGACGCAGCTCTTCGGGGTGTAGTGCATGTGAAAAGCAGCTGGAGAGAAGAGGAGGTTTACGTGGCAAGTGGAAACCATTTCAGTGTCGTGCATGGAGCGGGCTGG
>BJFM01000789.1:165838-190370 GCA_016586285.1 Arothron firmamentum | reverse complement strand
TTTTTTTCTGAACGTTTGTGTAGCTTCATTACCATAATAATCCATTGGACAAACGTCCCCCATGGCGACTGGAGCTGATGCAGGTCCGTTCTGCCACGTTTGCTTTCCCACCAGCAGTGAAACTTGACATTCCTGCACAAAAGGCCCCAGGTTTCTGCCATCTCCACTGTTTTTAAAAACCAGAGAGAAAGGAAACAATCCGATTCCTGTTTGTTGATTACCAAGGCACAAAAATAGAGGTAAATTGAAAAAAAATCATCAAGTAAACACGCTCTCTTCCTCAGCTGGAGGGCCGTGCATGACTAAAACCACCACATTCTCACTCACATTTACATCTGGTGGAAATTTAGGTTAACACACAATTTCTGTTAAAAAGGTTTCACTGGACCAGCTGTAAGAGGGTGATGAAACACTTCCTGTTGTCTTTACGGGCTTTCCAAACAGCTGTCGGCCATATTGTATTCCCATTACCCAAAAGAACAGCGTACGCGCGGCATACCACAGGCAGAACTGATTTGGTGGCCGCGTTGGTCTGCTCGGAACTGGCCCAGAAACGAGGGATGGCGATGACGTTTCCGAAACACAACAGAAGTGGAAAGTTTCTGTTTATGCTCACGTTCACGGTGCGGGAGTTCATCTGAGAGCGGTCGGTCCAGGCGAAGCTCGCAGGAGCCGGATCGGCTGCAACAACACCACAATCTGGTGACGTTTCAGCTGAAAGAACGACTGACGAAGCGCAGGTTGAGTGATAAAACCCAGCAAGGCGTCTTGATGTTGTTGGCCTGTAGCTGCCGCTTCTATCGACCAATCAGATTCCTCCTGCTGGTGTGGTTCATCAGCGCGTTTTGATTTACGCAGAGATACCAGCAATCTGACAGCGCCTATGAGCCAGATGTGCGATCTGTGGTGTTTTCACAGTGGGGATCTTATCTCGGCTCCGAATTCATCGGCTGAGTTTCCACAGACACGCTGACTCCTCGCGCTCCAAACTGCGAACTTTTTGCGCGTCACGCTGCGTCAGCCGGCGTTTGTTTTCAGTCTCTCTGCGTTGCTCCGCAGGATGGTGGTTCGTCAGCACGGCGGAGGAGCAGGGGTGGGTCCCCGCCACGTACCTCAACTTGCACAGCGGGACGCGGGACGACCTGGAGCTGGGCGCGTCAAAAGCCGGAGAAGGTAAGTCGCTGCTGGAGAGGTCCACACACACACACACACACACACACACACACACACACATACAGATGCTCAGTGTTTCATCATGTGAACAACAGGCCACCACCTTCCCTGCACCACGCAGTTATAAACACCCCTCTCTCTGTTTGCTGGACAGTGTGAGTGTGTTTAAGTCGTGTGCGGCCTCGAGCTTGTGTAAACAGCGAGGAGGAGGAGGATGAAGGGGGGGAGGGTGGGGCTACTGCACACTGATGCTCTGTTCCAGCTCTATCTCCTGTCACCTCCAAGGAATGAAAGGAGCATGTGTCTGCAGATTTTACCTGGGACTATGCTTCGCGTGATTTTTGTTGTGTAAACGGCCCCGCACGGCTGATACACTGAGGCGCAGATGAGCGTTGATGTTTTATTCCGTATCCCCGCTGGAGTCCAAGACGGATCCAAAACCCTGATCAGAAACACCCCCACCGTGCAATTTGGACATATGTGAAGCTAACGGCTGCATCTAATCATGAAATCATCTCAGCATGCCTTTTCCTAATCATTGCAGCGGTGGGGGCTCCGTTCCTGTCACACACAGAGACTCTTGGCAAGGTCTCATCACCACTGAGGCAAATCTGTTGCATCAGAGAAAAACTAATAAACTGCAGGAGCGGAGATTCCAAACAAGTGTCAAGACTTACCGGCACACTGCTCCACATATTTTAATGTGCTGTAGTTAGTCTTCACTACAGGACCTCAAGCTATTAATGCAAGGATGGAGGGTTGGGGTGGGGGGGTGGGGGGTGGGAGAGGGTTCTTCACTGTTGATGCTAAAATGCCAAATTCGACGCTCGCATCAGCAAGAAGATTTTCATGCGGACCACATACGCAAACACATGGATGAAGCGTAACTATCTGGGCTTTGTTTTCCTTCTGGAAGGATAATCTGTCAGTTTCATTAGTTCTTCTAGTCAGTCGTGGGAAAAGCACCAAGCTGCTCCCGAGTCGGCGCTGCTCTTCGGCTCCCTCCGTGTCACCGCAGCGTCGCTGAAAATAGACGTTTTATACTGATTAATGAAATCATCCCGTCAGCACCACCGAAGGTCTGAGGTCACGAGGCGACATGTGTCCGCACTCGTTTTTGTGTTGTGAAAGAAAAAGTCAGGAACAACAGCCAGCTTTGGAAAGCGCTAAGCTGCTTTACAGCTCACACTGTAAGCAACAAAGCATATTTTTCAAAAATACACAAGAAAGTAGAAGGCACAGGTCTACATACAAGCATTTTGGTCATTTTTGTGCAGCCTAAGCAGCTTTTTTAAAGCAACTTATTGTTTTTTTTCCCCCCCACATTTTTGAGGTGAGGCGAGCTGGTGCTGCCAGCGGCGCAAACCAGGTCTTAGAACAGATGGCGGAGAGCTATTTTCAACGACTTTAACGGGCAAGAGTGCAGCACAAGCAGACATATCTAAAACCATAAAGGCGTGTTTGGCGGATGTTTTCCACATTTGCACCCTCTGTTAAAGTGTTCACCTGCCTCCTGAAGAGTCAGTCCTGGTTAACGGCAAATATGCAAAAATTTGGAGCCGCCTTGTTCGCCGACTCGCGGCCGGCGGCTCCGTCAGCTGCTCTATTAATTGGAAGGCATTCTTGCAACATCAGTGCATTTTCCAGATGCTCTAACACAACAGGATGGGTGGAAAAACATGCTAACAACATCCTGATTACAGGGCATAGAGAATATACGCTGGTTTAACACATCCTCTGTAACCTCCATCCCTCCATCTTAACCGTCTGCCATCTCGTTCTACATGTACTGTAGCTAATAACGAGCCTCCGCGTCATTTGTGTAACATTTGTGCTCGTTCTTCATGTCTGTGTGCGTGTGCGTGTGTGTGTGTGTGTGTGTGTGTGTGTGTTTGTTGTCTCCTCACCGTGTGTGTCTGTCAGTTACTAAGCGCCATAAGGCTCATCTGAAGAGACTGGACCGAAGATGGACGTTGGGGGGCGTCATCAGCCGGCAGCAGAGCCGAGGTGAACTGATACAGATGCTGCATTCCTCCCCTGCCCCCACACCACCACCACCACCACCACCACCACCACCGTTGTTATTCTTGTCCTCTGTGTCGTCCTCCTGCACATGTGTTTATCATGATCCACAATCATGACTCACAACTAACCACTAACTATGCTAATATTGCTAATATGAAATTGTGTGTGCCAGCAATTCCTGCTCGGCTCAAATTATATGACAGGGTTGTTCCATGAAAGAACGCTAAAGCGTTTAATTTTCTTTAGCTAAAGAAAATTAAACTAGTATTCCCAGAACCACCAAACAAAAGTGGCCCACTCAGCTGTATGTGATTACATAATGGATTCTGGAACGCTCAACGCTCCATTTTAAACTCAGATTAAGTTTCTGTTTTATTAGCGAAGGAGGCCTGGATCTGGTCTTCTCATAAAAATGCATTTTACAAGTTGCAGATTTTTTGTGCCTCTCACTTTCAAATCACAACAGATAATCAAATGGAACAGATATACAATCAAAGAGAAAAGAGACAATCAGAAATTTACACATGTTCCTCCAAGCAGGGAAAGCCAGAGGGTTTTTTTTTTCCTTCTACAGATGGTGGGATGTTGAGATCAGCCCATTTTTCTTGCTTGTCAGTAGATGTTTCTAACTTGAGTGCGTGGAGAGATGTTTCCAACCCAGAAATCCTAAAAAAAGAGCATTATTTTGCTGATTCCTCAAGAATAATTCAGAAAACTGATGCAAGCAAGGTCTGTTGTGGTTGAAATAACATTTGCTTCAGAGTTTCCCCTCAGTGCACTGCTGGATATTGTTTGAAAAGAGGCTGGTGAGAGGGGAAATGGTTTACCGTTTCAAAAATAAAGAGGTTGGAAGAGCCGGGCAAAATGAAAATAAAGTGCACAGAAATATCTGTTGAAATCTGCTGCTTCTGCATGTGAGCGGAACTGTAGTCCCACACCCATCAGAGTTCCTGCACGACATTTGGAATATGCTTGGAGAAAAGGAAAAAAGGGAAAGAGCTGTGCTGCCAGAATGGCTCTGCTGAACCCTCTCGGAGGACAGCGAGAAGATTAGTGTCTCTTTATAAGCTGTTTCTCTTTATGAGCACACGTCACCGCGCTGCTCTCTTCAGACTTTAAATGCTCTATTGACACAGGAAATAATGTCTCTGCTCTGCCCATAACCTCTTGGAAATGCATAAATCAACATGGAGCCTTGGTTATGTGCTGAATAAGGAGATGCTGGCTGTCACACTTCCAAGGGCGCTCTTGGCACCAGCTTACCCTTATTTAGCAGCTTTTGTAAACACAACAGTAATAGTTTGTGACGATGGCTGCATGTGATCACAAGAGGATTAGTGTCATTATTCATGGCTTTGACACTAAATCGGAAAGTTGGGTAAAGTGAAAGATGCAAGAATATCATCCAGGCTAAGCTAATTTTGTGATTAAGATGGGCTTATTCAGATCAGGCTGCACGTCTCACTTTGTTGATCTGGAGTTCTGCATTTCCTGAAGGCTTCTGCACCTTTTTGGTTTGTCTTTCACACACTTTTCTAGGTTACCCCAAAGTTTAAATGAGGAGACGGAGAGAATTTCTTTAAATCTCCCCAAAACCATCTTGAAATACGACTGTGTGTTGTTGTTTTGGCTCTTCCAGTAGATAGATATTCCCTCTCAGTGGCTCACTGCAAACTTTCAGCTCTCTTCAGGGAGCTCCTTGCCAAAACTGTGCACAGTTGGGACTGTTGAGCAAAAGAATTATTCAGCACAAACTGAAATTTCCCTTATTATCCGCGTGCTTTCAGTCTACAAGTTTTGGAGTTTCTGGATTAAACTCTGTCGCAGACAAATCGAACACAGCTGGAGTAATCAGCCCCCATGTCAACACTCACCTCTGCTTTATTGCAAGAGTGTCCAACGCAAGAACAATGAAATCTAGCTTGGAACTTTCTTTATTCATCCTTTTTTTCCCTCTTTAATAATCACTGTTTATTTTCTGGCTTTGGCAGAAGAGAAGTACGTAACAGTGCAGTCCTACAGCAGCGAAGGCAAGGATGAAATTGCTTTTGAGAAGGGTGTCGTTGTGGAGGTCATTCAAAAGAACCTGGAAGGCTGGTGGTTCATCAGGTAAACCGCAGCTTGTTCGATCTCCATCCTGCGCCTTTTACCCCAAATTGCCTTATTTAAATGACCTGACAGGTACCAAGATAAAGAGGGCTGGGCTCCGGCTTCTTACCTGAAAAAAATGAAGGACGACCTCTCTCCCCGTAAGAAAACGGTCACAGGCCCAGTGGAGATCATTGGAAACATCATGGAAATCAGCAACCTGCTTAACAAAAAGGCTTTGAGTGAGAAGGACGTGCAGACCGAGGGTGTCCCAGAGAGTCCCCAGGTGGCCAGGAAGGAGATCAGCCTGCCAATCCCTTGTGCCGAGTCCAGCCCCGTCAGTGGCCCGCAGGAGGAAAAGAGCAAAGCGGAGCCTGCCCCTCCAGCTGTCGCCCGCATCGCCCCTCACCGAGTGGAAATTGGTACGCTTTTAATTTCATTTCGGGTAGACTGCTGGTGCAGTGGTTAGCACGGTCGACTTGACCCACGTAAACTCTGAAGTGCTCAAAGCCTGAGTGAACGTTTCTGTTTGGGATTGTTTCACAGGCTCCCCGGTGCTCCGGCAGAAACCTCCCCCTCGAAGAGATGCAACCCTAGTAAGAATATTTCCCATTTGCAGCATCCTATATATGCTAAAACACTTAAGAAAACATATGTAGTGAGCTAGCCTCTTGTTATTGAGCTGGCAACAAGAGATGAACAATATATTTAATTATTTACTTTGGTGTATAGTCAATAAATGGATCATTACAACATTACAGAAATGTTTGCAGTTGCACACTTATCTGGTTGAGGTGGAACTCTTTTATTTTTTTTCTCGAAGTATTTTAGTCCAGCTAGCTCCTCCATGACTGCCAAAAGTGTTTTTGGACTCAGTTTAATAAACCGTTTTCCTCTCACGTGAAATGACAAATTGGAGACACAGCTGATATCTTAAAAGAAACCTTTCCTTTTCAATAAAACGGTGTTGATAATCAGATGATGACAAAGAGGGCGGGAATGAAAGTGGATGAAAAAAAAAGTACAGTATTCTGGAAGATGTGTAAAGTGCTGGTGAGTCATCCTCATAGCTCCTCATGACACCCTCTGATTTATGTCTTCAGGGATTTCAGTTGCCGACCCCACCGGAGCCCCCTACAGTCGAAGCCGAGTATTACACCATTGCAGAGTTCCAGTCTTGTATATCTGATGGAATCACTTTCAGCGGAGGCCAAAAAGCAGAGGTAAGCCACCAGTAAACGGGAACAGACCAGGTCTAAATCAAGTTCTGTGCCTTCACAGAAATGTTTGTTTTTATGTTCATATGTCTCATAGGTAATTGAGAAGAATTCTGGTGGATGGTGGTATGTTCAGATAGGAGAGAAGGAGGGCTGGGCTCCCTGTTCCTACATTGACAAGCGCAAGAAGCCTAACCTGAATCGTAGAACAAGCACTCTCTGCCGCCCGAAGGTTCCACCCCCAGCTCCACCTGTCAAGAAGCAGGACTCAGTGGAAACAGCACCCCCGAGCAGCCCCGGGTCTGAAGCTCCAGAGTCCCCTGTGTCTCAGGGGAGGCCTGTGTACGAAGAACCAGAGTATGACGTCCCAGCCATCGGCGATCTGGACCTGGAGTCCGAGTTTGAGTTCCTGAGAGGAGAAAGTTCCTTGGTGGATGGAAAGATTGAGGACACAGCTTCGGAAAAGGGATCTTACAGATCCTCCAAACCCTCTCCTGCTTCATCCCTCCACAGCGCCTCCTTTAAGATGGGCGAGTCCTTTGAAGATGGCCACGACGCAGGAGGGGAGGCGGAGGGAGAGGAAGAGTGTATTTATGAGAATGATGGCTTCCGTCCATTCAAGGAGACACCTGAGAGGCAGTGCAGCAGGGACTCCAATTCCTCCAGGACAAGTGTCTTTTCAGAAAGCAGCAGGACGGCCGCAGGTGGATGGAAGGCTGGATGTAGCAAGTTCAAGGGTGACTTGAACGGGAGCACCTTCTCAAACAAATTTGAGGAGGGACCCGGCCCCAAATCTGCCTTTGCCCAAGAGTCCCAAAATAAGAAAGACCAAGAGGACAGCAAGCCAGTCTCCTCCTCCCTGTCCTCCTCTAAATTAAAGCCGGTGGTGCGGCCTAAACCTCAGCTAGCCAAGACGTCCAGCTCAGAGCAAATGGACATCAGCACGCTGAGGAGGCAGCTGCGGCCAACGGGACAGCTGAAGAACAGCATCAAAATGAAAAACGAGGACTTGGAGACGGCTTCCGTCATCTCCTCGGAGGATTCCTTCTCCTCTCAGAGCACGTCTGATCTCTCCTCCATCTATTCCAAAGGCAGCCGAGGAGACTCGGACCTGGAGGGCTGTGCGATATATCGCACCACGGATCCGTATGAGAAGGTCCAAGAATCCGAGCTCAGCTTCCCTGCCGGAGTGGAGGTGGAAGTGTTGGAGAAGCAGGAGAGTGGGTGGTGGTATGTCCGCTGGGGAGATACGGAGGGCTGGGCTCCGACCTACTACCTGGAGCCCATCAGGCAACAGGAAGACTTTGTGGGGTCTGAATCTGAAGGTTCTCCGTCCAAACCTGGAAGTCTCAGTAAGTCCAACAGCCTGGAGAAGAACGAACAAAGGGTCCAGGCTCTTAACAACATCAACCAAAACTTAAAGAAGGTCACCCCTCCCATCCCCTCCAAGCCCCCGGGCGGCCTCTCCAAACCCATCAGCTTCTTCGGCTCACGGAAGCAGAACAGTACCAAACAGCAGCAGGTGGTCAGGCCCCAGTCCGTCCTCATCTCTGCACCAATAATGGATGTCCCGAGTTCCCTCGGCGCTTTAAGGAGGAACGAGTCCCTCAACTCCACGGACCACCCTCGCGTCAGCCCCACGGTACGACGCAACGCCTCCTTTGGTACGGCACCACGCAGCCTGGTAGCAAACAACCTGGCTCTACCCAGCAGGAACCGATCCGCTACAGAGAGCTCGGAATCTCTCGGCCTCAGCTCGGTGAAAAATTCCCTGCCCGTCTCCACCGTGAAACCCAAACCCCACATCATCCACAACAACCTGAGGGAGGTCTATGTCTCCATAGCAGATTACCATGGCGACGAGGAGACCATGGGTTTTCCTGAAGGGACGAGCCTGGAGGTCCTGGACAGAAACCCCAATGGGTGGTGGTACTGCAAGATTCTGGACAATGGCAAACAAAGGAAAGGCTGGGTCCCCTCAAATTACCTCGAGAAGAAGCACTAATGCTCACGTGCCGAGCTGGCAGATCTCTGCACGTGCACATCAGGACTACTCAAACAGATGCTTTTATTTTGTGAAGATGGAACAAACCCTAAGACTTTCCAGGGGTTGAGATCAGACCCGGTACCATTGCCACGAAGACCCACCAGGAAATGAGACATCTAGTAAAATGAGACCTTTGCCTGAACTGTTGCGTTAAGTTTTGGGACTTTACTCACACATCCACAGCAGAGAGTGAAGGATAATTTAATATTCTTCGCTCTTACCTTTAACTTGAACTAAGACATGAGTTTGTGTCCACCTCTTGAACTGTCCTCTGAACGTTTCTCGCTACGCTTTCCTTTTTTTTTTTATACATTTAAGCCTTAATGCATGTTTAAAACGACTAATTATACCGACGACGCCTTGAGCTGTTTCCGTGAAGAAAATCTCAGTTGTTACCAAAGCTGCTTTGTGTTAGTCTCATCTTGGTGCTGTCTTTTTTTTTGCATGATTTTTTTTGTTTTTTTTTTAAAAAAAGAATATCTCGTTATACCGTATGTCACCTTATGTGAAATATTTAATCCAGTTAATTGTGTTACCATGTCCCAGCAAAACAAATTGTGAGCATCTCTATCACAATTACCCCTAAGTGTAAAAAGAAAATCTCCCCGAATCCTGTTTTAATTTCTGTGGCTAATCGTCCAAAGTTAAAACCTCCTTGTCATTAAAAAAAGATATATTTATTCAAGAATTAAAATTATTTAGCTTATTTTATTTTTAGTGTAAGACGTTTACTCATTTAAAAAACAAAAAAACCAACAAAAAACAAACCTACAAACTGCCAAATCTTTCACAATAACTTTAAATTTCTGCTGGGCAGTAATTTTTTTTTGACCATTCAGCTGCAGTCGTACTGGGATGCTCACGTTTGTTTCATGTTACCAGTGTTACCAGTGGTGATAACTGAAGTGCCAACTGAAGTCATTAAATAAATGCACTTTTAAACCATCACTGGTGTCTACTTTCTTTGGTTTAATCTTGGCCTTTTAGAGGTCAGGGTGTTAGGGATCTTGACCCAAACGCAGATACGAAGCAGGCGCTCAAAGGCAAAGAAACCTTTTATTGGGTGTGCAAAAAGCAAACACAAAGCGCTCCACGGGGGGTCGGTTCCACTGCAGAAAGTTCACAGAAGCACAAACTAGGACCAGCTCGGAAGGGGAACGTAGCGATCCTGAAAAAGGGAAATAGCTCTTGGGAGAAACTGCCCAGAAACATGCAAAGCATTCAGCCAAAGTCTGAGTACCACTCAGCAGGTGAGAGAGGAGCAACGATCCAGAGACGAGGACCAGCTGGCAGCGTCCTTAAATCCACCGCTGATGAGCCGATGGGCGACAGGTGCGCGGCCACTGCTGGAGCCTGGGAACCTGCGCCCTCTAAGGGGAGAACAGAGGACAAGCCACACACACACACACACACACACACAAAAGCCAGACCCTGACACAGGGGTCACCAGAACCGTCTTTGTTTAAGCGTTTAAAAGGAGCCGTCCCAGCCGTCCTAAAACTGACCTCAGCTCAGACTTGCATGAAGCCTCTTGGACATGTTTGATGTTTCCTACATAAGAATGAGTGAAATATCTTGACAAAATGTCTTCATATTACTGCACGGCTTTTGTTTGGGCAGCTGGACGCCAGTAAATGAGCGCATGCTTGGTTGCACGGCAGCACTTTAAGATGCTATCTGTAGCGCGGAGGCAGGATGGAGTAATTGATTGGAATCCTTCAGCAGCTCCTGCCTAATGAGATGCAGCGTATCCGACTGTAGTACACGGCAGACGTCCTTTAAACCCCCCTCCTTTCTGGTGAACATATGGCCGCCAGGGGGATTTATCCAAGGCCATGGTAGACAGAGATAGCCTCAAGTCGGCACTGATAAAAGGTCGGGAAACCCTGGTTTTCCTCTCTGTCTCCAATGAGTTGCTTCATTTGGCTTCAGCTGAGACGATCACATTTGGCTTATGTGTGCAGTCTATAACCTTGTCATCTCCAGCTAAATTCGGAGAAAATCAAAACACTGATGGAGTTTCGCAGTGTCAGAACCTGCATATTGCTGATATATTGGATTTGGAATATAATAGGATCCAGGGCCGACAGGAATCCAGCGTGAAATATGTTTGTACCACTGGCTGTTTCCTCTGTTGGGACCTTGATACTCTCACTCGCTGGTTCAGAACAAAGTGATCATCTTTACAAACAGGCTTGCTGGCTGTTTGAAAGAGTGAAAGGATCAGCTTCATTCCAACTCTGTGTGGAATTTCTGCTTATTGGTGCATGCAAAAGATAAATCACCGCAGAAGGACGGGATGAAAAGGAAATTCAAAGTGCGCAGTGAAGACAGAGTCCTCAAATGTGCAATCAATCAGCAGCCAGTCAGCAGAATTAATTCTGTCAAATCAGTTGATAAGGAATATAATTGGAGAATCAAGGAAGATGTGTTTTATAAAACAGCGGCGCATTGATTGACAGCATCGCCTCATGGTAACAGGTTTGAGGGTTTGACTCCAGACTCAGGAGTTTACGTGTTTTCCTGTGAGGTGAAACTAAAAATACTCATAAATATCCAGTAGATCAAAAAAAAAACTTTGAAACTTGATAAAGCTGTGTGTGAATTTTGTATGAAATTTGATGTGACGAGGGTTGGTGCAGTTGTAGTGTCTGGCCTCTGGGGGGCAGCAGCACTCAGCCTCTCCTTGAGGGCTGACGCCATCAGAACCTTCAGCTTCCTCCACACCCATCACTGAAGAGATGTAATCTTTCACGACATCTGGTCTATGAACAAAGTAGTGATTTTAGTGTAATTTCTCTTCTCCTCACAGTCTATCCCTCAACACTGGAAAACTGTCAGACCTAAAGATTTTACATCAGCATCAAAAGCTGAAAGGCTCAGCGACAACGGGCACAAACTCCAAATCCTGACAGCCTGACACTGGGGCTAAACTCACAATCAATCGCCTGCTGCTTTGCCGGAATACAGATTTGAAATGTTCCTAGACAAAGAAGTTTGTCTGACCGAAACAGAGACGTCAGAAAACAGTCGAGCCTTTGAGCCTTCGGAAGGCCGGGAGCCAGGTTCACCGAGAGGTCTGAGTGGAAAGTGTGTGTGTGTGTGTATGCATAAACCAGTGAGATATACTGTATTCATATCACTGTCATGGACGGCTGTGGCTGTGTATTTACCTCTGACATCTGGCCTCGAACACCAGCCACCGACGCCTGTTTCATGTCTGGACGTCGTTGGCTGTATTTGCGCCTGTTGGAGAACAGCGTAAAACAGGGCTGCATTAGAGTCGGGCCCACAGGGGTCTAAATAACAGACGATGTTCGTTCCACATACCTTGGCTATAAACAGTTTCTCTGTGAGTTATGGCTGTTTACTAAAAGCCCTTCCCTTTGTTATTCCTATAGTATACATGTGGAGGGGCGTTAGTCAGGCGATACTACTGCGGCCGGGCTGTGTCCTCAAGCGTGGCTGCAGTTTTGCTCTCCGTTGCACAACTTTGAATTTTCTCGCGGTTACGTCAACCGGTTGCAGCGTTTAATGTAAGTCTTGGGGGGGGGGGCGTCTGAAGTGAAGCGTTGTCTGAAGTGAAGCGCTGTCATTCCTCAACTTTACAGTCTGAATTCAGCCAAATGAGTTACCAAAACAAGATGACAGCTGAGAATGAGGACAGGAATGCTTTAACATTACCCCTTTAATCACAGAATTCTAGTATAATACATTCAATGTTTAAAAAAAAAGAAAAAAGAAAAAAAGGGGCAGAAACACTGGTTCAGACTGCATCTTTATTGAACAACCTGAAGCGAATTAAAATCACATTGGGAATATTTTTACCAGCTATAAAACATAAACTCCAAGAAAACCAAAGTTATGAACAGATATCTCATCAAAAATATACAAAGCTCACCTTGTCTGATGGCTTTGTGTTAGCTGGGCTGCAAATATTTGGTCACATTTAAACACACAACCATCTGTCAACTATCAGCTCCTAACTCTAAACCATAAAAAAAAGATAGAATTTAAATATATAATCAGCTCATTACACACACAACACAGTTTATTCCCTTTCAATGCCAATATATGACACTAAAACACGACGATGAGATACTGGGGGGAAAAAACGCTTTTCCGCTCGGGTTGATTCCATCCATGATTTTTCCAGTTAAGTAGCCATACAGCAAGCAGTTGACTCATGAATGAATACTGTGGGCTATATTTAGCCATGTTTTTTCTTGTTTCATCCATCTAGCCCTCCATTTTCTGTTTACTGACAAGTATTCCTGCTAAAGCCTGACCCGTCCAGGTTAAGCTTTAGCAAATTCAAAATTTGATTGTAGAGTATCTGAGCACTCGTCAGCAGTTTGTGAGATTGAAAGATTCCTCTGGCCTAAAGCTCGTCCATTTTGCAGGAGTAAGCAACAGTTTGCTTGTTAGTTTGTGAGCTAGTTCTCAAGTTAAACATCTTAATTTGCATGTATAAAATGTACAACTGCACTAAGAGTGAATAAGCGTACTCCCCTCAACATCCTTCCTTTATGTCCTTTCAACCTTTCAGGGAATTAACTGCTTCTATAATCTAATAAAAGGGACACTTTTTTCAGAAACAACTGTCTCACATTTTCTACAATGTAGCCATACACATATATAAAACAAGGAGAAATACTTATAATAGCAATGACAAAATAAATAAACTTCAAAATGTACAGTAAATGTTACACCATATCATTTTCTATTAAAATAAGCATTCACAATTCATTTTTTTATTCATTGTATTTGGTCAGGATACAAAAAAAAAAAAAAAAAAAGATTTTAAGCAGAAACAAACAAACAAAAAAAATCAGAATTCCAGTATTATGTTATATGCAGTCACACAGGAAGTAACCACAGTGTAACGCACAATGAAATACCTGCTGTTTGTCCATTTTCTCCTCAATAAGGTTGAAGGTGAAATATAAACAATATTTGGTCTGATTCTGATTCATTCTTTCTTGATTGTTTGGGAAAATAGTACCTCTGATATGCATGAAAAAGGTCCTGCAATAACAAACTACAGTACGTCCCCACTGAAAGGTGTCAACACTGGACGTAGATCTCTTAGTTCCTGTATGGAAAATAATAAGAGAAATGCATAAGCTGCTTTCTGTTGTGCTTCGTAGGTGACTGGTGCTGATGAAGCCAGGATCTGCCGTCCATGCCAACCCCACATTTTACAGGCTTTCAGTAGGTTCCTGAATGATACTTGTGCTTCCTCCCTTGTCTTCATCCCACACAAACGACATCCTCTGTCCTACGACGACCCCCCCCCTCCCTCCTCCTCCTCCGCGCTGATTTACATCCTCATTCGCTACCAGCTTGACCTTCTATGGTGACGATGTTCACGCATTTATTTTGTAGACCCTTCGCACTTGTTCACAGTTCACAGAAGGTGTTCCAGGAAGGAATTCTTCACTCTTTTAACAGTTTGTGTGAACAAAGAATTTTTTGACTTTCCTAGATTTAGAGGGTGTAAAGAAATTCTTATGATAAATCAACAACCTCTTGTCTGATACTCACGGGTTTCCTTGCTTCTCCCTTTCAAGTAGCTAGTAGCCATACTATCAACTTCTGGAAGGTTAAGTCTGTACGAAATGACTGATTCTCCTCAACGGATGCAGAAATTACGCTCCCTCTGTAGCCCAAAGCTAAATCTGCACGACAAAGCTAATGTTTAGCTCCTATTGTCTGAACTGCACCTGAATTGACAAGGCTCCTAAGGCATGGTACGCGCCAACTCCACAACAGGCAAGGAGAGTGGTGCTTTTAGACTGTTTAGCCTCTATTAAAGTCTCTTTTTTTTGTTGTTGTTTTTTGCTTTTGTAAAATAAACTTTGCAATCATTGGCGTACATCCTGTCTAATATATGAGGTTTAGGTTCCTATCCTGTAGAGGTAAATTCAGGAACTTGTTTCCGTTCAAAAAATGAGAAGACTCTTTGGGCTTTTTCCACAAATCACCACCAAAACAGGGAAAATAAAATGTTTTCGTGACGGGAGTCCTGCTGTACCTGAGCCGGACACATAAACAAGGATTTTCGTTGAATAAATTCATGGCTTTGGCAACCTCTCCGGCTGAAAGTCACAGGGTCAGACGCACAAAACCTACGTGCTCCGGTAGATCTTGATGATGTCCTTGATTGTCCTCCTGCAGATGGGGCAGCACGCGTTGGCCATTTTCTTGAGCTTAAGGCCGCAGGTGTAGCAGAGACACATGTGTCCACAGGCATAAAGGACCGTGTCCACCACGTTCTCGTAGCAGATGGTGCACTCGTCGCTCCACGAGGATGAGCAGGACGTGAAGGTGGGGGACTCGGGGTGGCTGGGGAACGGAGAGCTCGGGGTTGTACCTGAGACGAGAAAGAAAGACACACACACAGACATTGGACGAAGTCACCGCAGCTGTCCCGCCAGTGTGTGTTTCAGGCAGTGTGGTAATGAGAGGGAGCGAAGTGAAATGTGGACCAACCTGCGGAGGATGAGAAGGTGGTGTGGTAGTTGGAGCCGAGGCTTGAATTAAGGCTGACGTTCAGCGGTATGTTGAGGTTGGGCTCGGACTTGCCGCCGCAGAGCACCCTGGGAGTATTGGGGGTGAAGGATGGGGAGCTGGGGAGCGACAGGCCTCGCAGGTCCGGGTGCAGAGACGAGCCTGAGGCCATACGGGCAACAAAAGCAGGCGGTTCAGAAACGGACATTCCAAAATAACCCGAAAGAAATGGTTTCATAACTGCTAATGCAAAGGTTCCTGCATTCACACATGCATCAATCATTCATCTGAGCTGATAATTAGCACATGAAGGACAGATGATATCTCGCTGCGTCCCTCGTTCTCACTCTGCCTCTTACATAATCGCTTCTATCATCGGGCAGATGACTTGAACATCAACACTGTTTTTTCTGTGTGTGGGAGTGAGGCGAGAGTCTCTGAGTTACAGTCCCGACAGCGGCTCCAGCCTCAAACCCACAGCGAGCCCACGGACCTTCTGGCCAGGGTACCAGCTACACAGGGCTGCATATTTGTTTGTCCCGTTACACGTGTCCTGATCTGCACCCCACAGCCACCGGCGCAGGCGCCAGTCCTCACGTCGACAGCTCGGCCTGGCAGGCACGCAACGTCGCCCCGTGCAGATTGTCATTGAAGTGATCGCTGCGCTCGCCGGGCGGCTGCTGAGCCCCAGCGTCCTTCCATCCGTCACTTTTTCCTAATATTGAGTGGTCGCATCCTGTCCTGCGGTCCTGTCTTCTCCCCACGGTGACAATGCAGATAGCACCTGGGAAGACGGTCTCCTTTCAGCCATGCAAAATCTGTGCTGAAAACTGAAGCTACAGTCTGTAAGAACGGCGTGTGCTAAAGCACAAAAGGAAATACGGGAAAAAGATCTGTGTGTTTTCAGCACTTTGCTAAAACGTTCTTTTCTCATGGTCATTTAGGGTTCGGGTTAGGGGGTCTTAACCTTCATTTTTCCTTGTCTGCCATCATGTGGATGAATTCACTGTGAGACGTTCTGTAGCTACTGCATTTGTTGTTATAACTTGATTTTAAAGCAAATTTTAACAAGTTAGTAAACTACCACTTCCTCTTCTTAGCAAACAACTAGCAGTGAGAACATTTGCAGTTTTTTCTTTCTTTGCATTTTAAACAGAGCTGTTCAGGACCAAAGAATCTAATGGTAATTAATCATTCACTCGGAACACATCCACACAGGCATTAGAGCGATAGTAGGAGCTGAGAGGTAAACCCACACGTTTGAGAAACACACGTTGCTCTCTCCAAAAGTCTCCCCAAGAAATTGGAAGATCACGGTTTCTAAGGTAACGCTGACAAAATGACCATGTGAGAGCAACAGACTCTCATCCGTTCCACATCACAGGCTCGACAACACCCAGCCATGACGAACTGTCACTTCGCCCTCTGACTGGATGTTGCCATGGCAACTGGTGGTGTGCGGCTATGGCGAGTGGGCGGGCGGCAATGCTACAAATGCACTCGCCACAGCTGGAGTGGGTAATGAAACGAGGACTGCTCGCGCCCGAAAGAATCGCAAGACAGAGGGCAGAATTAGGGAGGAAAATGCATGTGGAGGACAGGAAGTGGATGACTGGAGAGGTGGTGCTGAGGGAGCTGGCCGTGGGTGGAGAATGCATGGTCTTAAACCTCCACGCAATTACGATTTAATAATGCATAGAGGAACATAAGGGGCTTTATTAGCCACCCTCTTGAGACTAAATACTGGGTGCTGGGAACCCACGCAAGACAGAAATAACCTTCCCAGCTCCAGTCTGAATGGTTGGAGAGGAAAAAAACATAATACTCAGAACATACAGAGAACATTTTCCTCATTTCCTATACAGTACTCCTCAGACGTTGTTACATCCGATGACAGAGCTGTTGAAGGTGGCTGACTTGGCTACGAGACGTCGAGATTTAGGCCTTCATCTGCACCGACTGTACACACATGACTCACAGTCCCATTTACTGCAGGAATTCACAGCAGGAGCCGCTGAGCCCCGGCCATGTTCGAGCTCCGTCTTATGAAAAATGGAAATATCTGGAAACCACTAAGTGCAGGGCTTTAAAATCGGAGCACGCCATTCTAAATATTTCAAAGTGCAGATGGATTTGCTCAAAATGTGGTGGAACTTATTTACCTCATCCCCGAAGACGCACGTCCCTGAAAAAGGCTTTTTCTTCCAACTAAGCACTAAACACGATCATGAAATAATGATGAAAATGTACTTGTTGCAGTGAGAAAGAGAACGCTCTCAGTTATTTTAATTAGTAAATAAGTTCAGAATCTTCCCTGAAAAAAAGACAAACTGCAGCTGAAACGCGTGCCAACATCTCATCAGAAGCATCACTGTCGTCTGTGATCGTCCCCCATGTACTCGAGTTTACATTCACAACAAACAGATGGCTCAAATTCTGCAAGGCAGAAAAATATTCTGGGCCCTAAAGCTGTACAGACGGTGGCGAATCCAGGCGAGTGATTGATTAAAGCCACGGTGCCCGAAGCCTCCAAATTCCATAGAATAAACAATGAGACGACAAGGAAAGTCAGAAACAGTCTTCCTAATCCAGACTGAATAAACAAACAAACCTGATATAAGTGGTCACCTTTTCTTCCGAGATCTAGATTTAAGGTTACTCAACATCTTTGCTGTTCGGTTTGGCTCAAAAACTTATTTTAGTTCAGAAGGATGAATGAAACCAACCTAAGATCCTCAGTTGTGAGATGGTGCCGTGCAGACCGTAGAGCATCCACAGGGGCCTGGAATTATCCACGCACAGCTGCATCCCTGCACTGACGCTGTTACGGCTCATCGTCACCTCCCCTTCCGTGTTCACCATAAAGCCCAGGATGTCTCCGTTCTGCAGCGGCACAGCCACGCGGCACACTGCCCAGAATTCCTTGCGATCGACCAGGGCCTCAGTGTTAGACGGGAGGTCACTGGGTCTCAGCGTGGCCGGGTCACATGATGTCACCCCGTAGGAGAGAGACCCGGGCCGCGTGCCCACGGCCTTCACCTTCACGAGCACAGTCTCTGAGCAGTGAAGCGGCCGGCTGGTGAACACCAGCGTCCGCTCGTCACCACGGTGATCCAGCCGTGCCACCGTGTGCTTGTCCAGCACGGTCACGTGGACGCCGTGCACCGCGTGGAAGTGGAGATCCGGGTCCAAATGGCCAGGCAGCAGCGAGCACTGCTGGGAGTTCTGAGAGTTCTGGGGCACGTGACACAAGGCAGAGCTCAAGGGATGCATCTCTTCTTCTTCCTCGTCATCTTCCTCCTGGTGCTGCAGACTCAAGTCGCACAGGCTGATGGAAAGCCGGGGATCCTCGCCGTTTCTGCGAATGGAGGCCCGGTGGGAGGCAGCAAAAGACCGAGGACGCACACACTCCACCGGGAGCATCTCACTGTCTGTGGACACAAGAAACCCAACAATTACATAACTAGCTGGTGACTGAGTCTGACCAAACATCGTTTTATTGTTTCATAGTAGCTTTCCTCACAGAATATCGTATTAAGCTGTGACCCACAGGGTCTTATGGAGCAAAACCAAAACGTACTGTCTGCTAGGTCACCGTTTCCCCTCTGCTGATCTCCCTGTCTGTTATTTCACCCGTCGCTCGTAACAAAGGACGGGCTTGGGCATCACTGCGGTGGGATGCATTAACGCTGCTGCAGTGCGCGGTGAGACAAATACTCCCGTGTTTACATACTAAGAAATACATCAGTGCTGCATGGGGATGCATTGTCGCTTCGGGCCAGCGGTTGCATCAAGGCGAGGGAGACATAACAGTTTTATGTAACACGGGAGAGGTAAGAGATGTGCATGAGACCTCTGAAAAGACAGTGAAGTTCAGATGCGTTTGTGCCTCCCACTCTGTCTTTAGCTCGGAGCTGGGAGACCTTTTTATTTATTTTTTTTAACTTCACTTTCAAGTCCTGCTGGTGTGTTAGCGTAGTGGAGAGCCTACGGTGTGAAAACAGAAAATATTACAGTCTCATTAATCCAAACATGTATTTCACACAGTTCCTCCTTCGTGGACAAACTGTCTGAAGGGTTAAACGTGTAAGTGTGATAGATTGCATCTAGTTGAAGTGCGTTTTCTGTGACATAAACACTATGTCCACTAAAAACAGCCTGTTTTCCAATCAGTTCAAGAGAAAGGCCTCACTAGCAGCCATTCCTCTTTTAACTCCATATTACACGCCCTCCTACAGCCACAGTCCATACACATGTGCATCGCGGCACGCTCAGCGAGACGCCGCCAAATTTAACACAACCCTCTTAACATGGGCTAAAATTAGCCTGATTGGGACATGTGAGGAGAGCGCTGAGGGACAGTCGAGTGATGAGTGACACCACGACCGAGTTGTGCGGCTCTTAAACCCCGGTCTGCTTTGGGCTTCCCCTATAAGAGTGGGTAACGTGTGAGCGCGTGGCAGGGGAGGAGAGGATGAAAAATAGAGTAGGGTTGGACACTTGAGACACAGGGCATACCTCACTAGCTCCTCTTTATCACGCAGAGACAGCGATCTCTGAGCAGACACTGATAAACTGCTTGTACTTAATTACTTCCTCAGTCAAGAGTGACCACCACTGAGACGTCGGGCTCTTATTATTAGCAGCCTTATCTTCCTCAAGGCAAAATTAGCTGACTCCGCGATACAGGGTCTTTCTACTCAGGATACTAGCTTCCTGCATCGTATAGTTGCTGTTTTTTCAGAGGCGCCGCAGTCAAAAACAATCTGTGAGGGGAATCCAGCAGCGTCATGAAAAATTTCTAGCTTTTATGAAAAAGAGATGAGGTACAAAGGAGTAAAATGAGATGAAATGGCGACAGATGAAAGCACGGGTCAAATAAATATGCATGACCCGTTCCTGGTTTAGATCCCAGCGGAGTCTGACATAGAATTTCACACTTAAAGCACCTGACGCCAACATAAATAAAGCATGAAGCCGGTCAAATGACGGGATAATAATGATTAAAACACACAATGGACTCTGTTGTCGTCCTCTCCCGTCGCCCTCACATGTGTGGCCCATCATCCAGAAATCAAGTTCATATTTTCAGTGTCATCACAGCGCTGGAGGAAAACTTTCTAGATAATAACCTGTCCGTTAGAGACGCGGATGTGATCGCTTCGGTGGAAAACAAAGTGACAGGTGCAGCGGTGTTTACAAGCTGCACAGTGCTGGGATGTGACAGAGGTCACCCTGAAGGACACCGGACCTCCACACCCCCAACAGCACACTCTGGAAGTGCTCCACCTACTGGCACAAAGAGGCAGACACCAGATTTGGAACGAGGCAACGATGTGTCGTATGAGGACATCAGAGGGTCACATTGTTTCAGAAGAACGGGAATTTCAATCTTCATCCTCTGACTGCCACATACACAACACTGGATGGGACAATAACACTACCGACTGCTGGATGCATATTCTGCAAACAGTTGAGTAACTAGGCTGTAATGTGGAGTTAGTACCACGTCACTGGGGAGAGAAAACCATTCATGGACATGTGAAAAGTCACAACAATGAAGACTTTCATTTCAAGCAAATCAGTAATATGAGGTTTATTACTGTAACAAGATCTAACGATTGCAACAACAGAACCTTTGTGCAGCCGGCCTGTAAACACTGTTATTTAAAGCAGCTCTTGGGCTTCTGCTATTCTGCCATTCAAGGTACTCTCTTGTTTTTAATCATAGAGCGACTTACTGTCTGCATTTCTCGAGCATCCAGTAATTCTCCCAGCGTTGAAGAGCCCTACATCTTTAGCGATATTATTCTAAGTGAGTTTCCTCCTGGCAGGCAGACAATGCAAAAGTGATGAAGGACATGGCTGAAAGAGTCCAAAATAAAGTGGTCTCTAAACAGTCCAAGTACTTCATCATGAGAAGAAAGCTCTCTTTAACCTGGGGAATGCATACCAGTGTCTGACCTCCTGACCTTGGCTCTTCAGCCGACACCGTAGCTGCCAGGGAAGAAAGTGGGGAAAGCCCAACTTTAGCTTTTAACCACGCCAGGGAATTTCTCTGTCTGTGGAAGTGAGAATGCAACCACACCAAAGCATACACCTGCTGAAATCCCGGGTAGGACGTGACCTTGGGGGATGCCAGATCCTGAAAGACCTGTTCCTGGAAAAAAAGAGCACGACAGTGCCGGAGGCAGACATTAAGATATCAGTGATCTCCTGGCTTCCTGTGTAACGGTGGAGGTGAGCCAGGAAGACAGCTATAGTCTGAAAGCTGTTGCAGCCAGACACAGAGCACCTCTGTAGGGCGCGATCCGGTTTTTGAGCTAACCCGCTCGTTACATGTGAACGTTTTAATGGAGACTATTCCTTTTTTAGTCCTGAACAGGTCCCACTCCAACAATGGCATGGCGAGTCGATGAGCGAGGCTGCAGTTTATTCCTTGGCCCGGCCAAATAGGATTAGAAGGCTTTTGTGGGTTTTAGCGAAGCTACAACCTCTATACAAGGTCAGCCGTACCGATGGTAGGCGTGCGTGTGTGTGTGTGTGTATGTGTGTGTGTGTGTGTGTGTGTGTGTGTGGTTCTGGATTTACCCTCAGCATGCATGCATGCCTACAGGGGCTATCCAGGGCTCTGTCTAGAATGAGTGAAGTCATCTGTCATGAGGAAGAGGATTTGGAAAAGAGGTTGTGTATCAGCCCCAAAAGGAGAAGCGAGGGAAATAAAATGGCGACGATGAGCTGTTAAGGATTAGTATGCTGGTCAAGATAATAAAGGCCCGAAAAGAAAGCGGAACAAGAATCCCCCGAGAGAATCCGGGGTGCGATGGGGACATCCTGTGCGGCATTTCTGAGAGCTTAGATCCAGTCTCTGGTGTTAGATCTTTCAGAGTTTTTGCAACGTGATCGCAGAAAGAAGGTGCAGCACCAGTTAGCGGCAAATGGAGGTAGAGAAATGGAGTGAAGGATATCAGGCAGGAAGAGTGTTTTCAAGGCCATTTGAGATCCACTGTGGAGTCAACTCATGTCCCTGCATGCTTCTTTAAACCCCGCTGATCTGCGTGTTTTCAGACAACACTTCCTCGATAAGGTGTCTTTGTTGGTTTGATCTGACTTCAAACACATTTTTTTAATTCACATGAATGTTATTGCGTTGGTCCAAACAATACGGCGATATTTGCCAGAGACCAGTCCTCGGTGGTCTCCGGCCATCTGAAAACAATTAGCCTCGTCTCGTCTCCGCAGGATTCCCGAGTTACGACCCACATCCTTAGGTCCAAACCTGACAGGTCTCATAAACCACTTCTATTTTGATTTCTGTTTGATTCCACCTGGGCCCTTTAAACCCCAGCTGAGGCTCGACGGGCCATCCAGCCACATTTATTTTGGTTCAGCCAATCAGACACATTCCTCGTGCTGCGATCACTAATAACAGAACACTTAAAAGCACAGACCCAAAATTGGATGTGTGCAATACGTTTATGCAATATGATGATGGTTAAATCTAGTAAAAAGCTGGAATTTTAAAGCCAACCTCAGGAATGGGCTCGTTGGGCGGACAGTCAGGGATACACATTCTGCATTAAGGGTGAAAAGAATGCAAAACCACATGTAGACACACCGTTGGACGGTTGTCTTCAGAGGACTTTTCCAAACTGAACATCAGTTACAGACACCTGGAATTCCTGCACGTCTTCCAACATGTGAAAAGCATCAGGTGTTTGATGGAAAACGGCACTTTTCAGGCGTTTTCTTGGTACAATCAGCACAATGTCTGAACAAAGAGGGAAGAAGCGAGGGAATAATGAGGGACAGCGCGATTCATGTTTGAGTCTAATTGTGCCAAAAGAATCCATCTCAAGGACTTTGCTAAATGTTTATAATATGGAGACGTTTACACCCCCTTCCCACCCCCACTCTGTCTGCTGTTAGCCGCGAGCTGGAAAACTTTGACTGATGACTTTGCATATTGTTTTTACCATCCCGAATTTCCAGTTTATTGTTTTTGGAGGCTTTAGCTGGAAGCAACAGAGCAGAAAAATCAAATGTATTGTATTAGTAAGAAATCTATTTTTCAGTACTTGAGGATAACCAGAGTCTTCAGGCCTGTCATGTGCTTTTAAGAAATAATTAAGAGAAGATAGAGTGCATTGTTTTAGTTATTCCTCCATCCTCTCATCTGAGCTGCTCCTTTTCTACATGAGGCTAACCTGCCTCATCTGCCGGGCCTTTTCTTTGACTGAAACGTCGTGCGCAGACCTGAACCCTGTGAAACTCCACCGAATCTGTGATGACAAGCGAAACAATAGGTGAGATTACAAGCCAGCGAGTTACGCCGAGCGAGCGCAGTCAAAAATAAACACAAAGAGAGGAAAGAACGGCACAATCAGGCTCAGACGACCAAACACGATCGGCTTTATTCTACCTCGGCTGTCTGCTAACAAAAACAGTGGTATAAATCAGGTACAGCGCTCACAGGGAGTTCCACCTTCAGAAAACATGTTAAATGATTTCTGACGGTGGTGAAAGATCACCATGGCACAGCTATTTGTTTCATGGAGTTTACAGTTCTTTGACACTCCTGGAAACCTGACAACGAGCCCAGAAACACACATTTTTCTGTTTATCATCTAAATTTTGAGCCATTAAGTTCGGTTTTGGCCGCGTTGAAAGAAAGTGGATCATTCCACTGTGTTATTCAAACTCACGTACGCTAAGAGTTGCTAATTAGCAGTGAAAAATAAGCTTCTGAGAACAGGGTGAAAGCAATATGTCCTGTCAAACAAGAAGGTTAATGCACAAAATATGTGGAAAGCAGTTTTACAGTCAGAAAAAATCACCAACGTGTCAAAGATCTACAATGTGCTACTTATCAGTTAAGCCCTGAGTCATTCTGAAGGGAAGCAATGACCCAATCAGCTGTCTTCCTTCACTACTGGTAACTTAGCTGGTGTGGTGGTGTTTGGGTCTGGTTTGATTTGGTGCCGCATGCAAAGTCGCAATGAAATGGACGTGATAAACATTGAAAAAACACCAGGACATGCAGCTGAGGACAGAATTGTGTCTATTTTCTCAGACGTTAGCACTAAAAGCATGCATTAGGGCTGTTCCCTCACCATCACGTCCTGCTGGTGTATTGCTTAGCAACGCCACACATAGATGTGACTGACGTCAACAACATCCTTTCTAATCCTGAAAGGCATCCAGCCTCTTGACAGTCTGGGAGCCATTTTAAATTCTCCTCTAATGATTTGAGACAGGTCACAGATGATGTTAGCCGGTGCTGGTCTTATGGATTGCTAGCACGCTATCAGTGATTAAGTGACTCATCTGACACTAGTAAACAAACCCCATGATGAGCATCTTGCACCCGGCCAAAAATTCATCTGCCGGTGCGGATTCCTGGATGGAATCCATCATACCTACACAAATACTGAACGCTGTGCAGTGTTCGGGGGGGGGGGGGGGGGGG
>BJFM01000789.1:148756-165828 GCA_016586285.1 Arothron firmamentum | reverse complement strand
TCCAACAATCAAACACATTCTGTTCAGAAGGCAGTAAAACCAGCACAATGGCCTTTATACAGAACTGTATATCAGTCCCATATGTGTTCTGCTTCGAAACTCGAAACACTTGCATGTGACCTGATTTCTGCAGCAGTTGCAGCAGACCTGAGAAAAACAACAACAACCAAAAAAACAACCGTTCAAGTTTTGGTAGCAGAATAAATCCAAACTTTTCTGCTGAAAAAAAAGCTGAGGTGTTAAGTGATGGGTTAGCTGGCGACGGCACTCTTTAAAAAAAAACACGGTATACAGAGATGTTTGTGGAAATGTGGATGAAATGACGCTTTGAAAAGTCTGTCTTTGTCTGCTCAGATATGTCACACGCATGAGGAAACCATTTCTGTGCGCAGAATTCACGTAGAGCACTTTGGTCTTCATTGATAGCTGCTCGGGTAGGACAGGCTGGGTGATGTAAGAGATCTTACTTAAATTGCATGGGCAGCATTGTTGTTCTGGACATCCCCTAAGGCTCAGTTTGATTTCAGCAGATTAATTTAGCTTCCTCGCTTGCGTAACCATCTATGCTTTCAAGCTGTCTCGCTGATCTCAGGATCACCTTTGACTTCTTGCACGGGTGGGTAGCTGCTCAGAGAGGAAACTGCATCACTCTTGGAGGAAAAACAAACAAACCTTCAAACATCAGCAAAACACCTGACTGCAGGAAAGGTGCTGTGAAACAGACAGTGATTGACAGCAGATTTGATGAAATACCTCATACAACAAGGAAAGTTTCAGGAGATGAAAGAGAAATAAGATGCTGAGCATTGTTTCCGTACATGGAGCTTTTCCACAGTAGATTATTGCAGCTGAATTATGAATAAACAAGTTATGAAGACTTAATAGAGTGACTGTACCGCCCCCACCATACTTTCTTCACCAAATGTTACATAATGATTTTGTTAGACTCTATGTCTGAAATGTCTCTTTTCTGTTGTTTATCTAGCAAAAGTTGCTGTTAGATGAAAGAGAAAGTATCGGCTTCAGCGCAACATCAGGGACTTGGTTAAATGAGGTCAGCCCCTTCCAGGGAGCTAAAGGTTACTCAGATAAACTGAGAGATTGGCTCAAAATGGGACCATCTGAAAATCAAACTGTGCAACAGGGTAAAAGCAGTAGGCGCACTTTGTTAAAAACATAGAAAACATCTAAAAGTATATGATTTCTTCTCATCTCAGCTAGCCCACTCACCGCTAATGCTACTATGGAAACTGGAATGCGTCATATTCCTGGTACACCACTGGTGATTATACTTTCTAACCTAATATCAGAATCACAGGTTTGTGCGCAACGGGAGATAAAAAGTGAATATATTTAATGACGCATCATAATCAGTGCATCTTCCGAAAGACACACTAACTTTGCATTTGAGAGACCCTGTTCCTCCAAGGTCACACTCGACAGTGACAAAGGCTGAGCCCAAGACGGACGCGATAGCACAAAATCTATGAAAATCTGAGAAGCCAATTATTAAAAAAGGGATATAATCAGACAATTATGATTACTCAGTGTCTATGAAAGAAGAAAAAAGTAATGGGGCACAGGCTCAAGGCTGTGTCATATGGCAAAGAGGTCAAAACTCTGGGAGCAGAAAAATCTGTTATCAGTGATCATATGCTTCCTTGGTTTCTAAATATCAACTCGATTTGGGTCATTGGCACTGATAACATTGAATGAGTCCCAAGAGAGGGATTGTAAGAGAAAGTTTCACACCCGCGCTGCTGGGTTTACCGCCAGGATCCAGGATTTGGGAGACTAAACTTCCGAAACGTCTGGTGCCGCGATCCTCAAAGCTAATCAAAAATAGTAACTGTGTTTTTCTTGTTTTCTTTAGAGTTTCACCTTAATCCAGAGGCCAAAGCCAGGACTCCTAGCCGAGCTCCAAGGCTCACGCACAGCTTCTCGCTCCATTTGTCCGCTGAGAAGAAAACTACAGCAGAACCTAACTACCACCTGGGCCGATTGTGCGATATGAAAACGCAACAGGTGGAATTTCACTCTTTATCAGCTGGTGCAGCATTCAAGCACCATTAAGAATCAAACCCTTCAACGAAGGGAAAATGCGTACGTGTGCCAGCTCGGAACACCAGACTTGGAGGGTTCGGCTCATGCTTCGAAGGCTGCAATCAGTCATTTATGACCCAGAGGGTCTCCTGAGGAGGTTAATTCAAGCCCCCCCAAACAGAGGGAAGACAGCCAGAAAATGGAGCCACACCACAGGCCACAAAGGGCGAGACATTCCAAAGGTCTGCAAAGACAGCCTGTGGACATGTCATTACATCATCCCTCCACTTGTCCATCCGCTCAGCACCGACTGGGCCATCGAAGCCCAGATAGACATTCTGGTGCTGGATACCAAAGAACTCCCATCTCAAAATGGGACGCTTCTTGCTCTCGGCACAGCATAAAACGAGGATTTAAATCAGACTATCTACACAGTATAGGAAGCTCATCTATTTTTATTAGGGGAGCTGAGAGCCTCCACTCTTCGGGGGGGGGGTGGACAGTTCTTGGAAATGTGATGTGATAGGCGTCCGTGAGAGTTCCTGCTTGTCATTTTTAAAAATCTGTTTTGTTCCAGAACAGTCAGGATTTCATGAATGTGTCTTGTTTGAAATCCAAAAATAACTGAAATTATTCTGCATGCTGATTCCTCCTAATTTTAAATGTAATGATCCTTTTTAACGTCACGGACAACTAAGAGGGCTTTTACAGTTTAAATCCACAACCACGACAAGAAACTATAGTGCAGGTTTGGAAATCTCCAGGATCTTTTTCCATGGAATTATTTGGCAGCCAAGAGACCAACTGAGCAGCTGTTTGTAACGTCCCCTTTATTACCACTCGCAATGGAATTTCACCAGAAGTAGAATGGTTTCCAGCGGTGTAGAACAAGACTCCCATATTCAGAGGCGGATGGCTGAAGGAGATCAGTGCTGAAAGGACGACAGAACGAGCTGGCTGGTACTTTAGTGCGCTAGCATTTTTCACATTCAACACAAAGAGGTGCTGAGGAGACCAGAGTGCTTGACAGACCTCCCTGATGACCCCAGCATGGAGGAAGAGGCCAGTGTCCATTCCCAGTAAACATCATTTTGTAGAGGAGGAGGTTTCTCTGAGTGACTCACCTAGCAGCTGGACCCCCCTCGTGAGGCCGTAGATGTCTATGAGAGCCCACAGAGGCTCGGAGACGTGCACGCCGCTGAAGAACAGCATGGGGCTGGAGTTGTTGATGCGGTAAAACACCCTGCCCTTCTTGTCCACCCAGAAGGCGATGACGGTCCCCTCGTTGGAGAGCTCCTCCGGCAGCGCCTTCGCCCAGAAGCCCCTCTGCGAGACCAGGTCTGGGCAGGCGTACTTGGGTAAGGTGTCGGGGTTGATCCTCGATGGGTCTTTGCAGGTAAAACCCAGGCGCAGAGCGCCGCTCCAGCAGCACTGTTTTTTAGTTATCTGGGGAACATTTTAATTTCTATTAATTTGACATGAAGAAGTAAAACAAATAAATGCTTCTGTTAGAACTTGGTAGGGGGTCCTTTCTTGTCTGGAACAACTTTTAAGGACATTAATTTAATAGTTAGTCAGATTGCTCTGGCTAACACGCAGACCACGTCCACCCTGCCAACTCACCAGCTGGCTAAAAAACCTCCCAAGATAAGACTAGGAACTATTTACGCTGGCACGTTTAGCACCTGCAAACCATTTTTGTCTTATTTCGAAGCTCTCTTTGACTTCAGTCAAAGAGATGGCCCTGATAGGGGAAGTGGAAAGTTGTTCTAGGCCGCTGCAGCAGCTCGGGCCCACGCAGGAGCGCGGAGACGGCAAATAAACCAACACAAGATGGCAAAGAAGCCGGATGGCAAAAGAAGAGGGCAGAGCGAAAGATGAAAAGCAGCAGCATACTGAGGCTTGATTGTACTGGTTCTATATTAGCCCAAAGTGGGTCAATGTGAATCCAGCGGTTTTACTTGTGCAGCAGGCTGTGGTAATTCATTTGACCTCTTGCTCTACCATAACTTCTCCTCTGCTCACAGGCCGTGATGCTACACATGGTCGAAGCTGTTATGGTGACCGGCCCGGGTGTTTGGCTTACCTTCAGCCGAACTTGCTCGTGCATGGCGATTGGCCTGTTGCTGAAGGTGATGGCATTGCAGAAGCTGGCCTGCCTCTTAACGGTCCTCTGGGACAGGTCCATGACGATCTGCGAGCCCTTTGTGCTGGGGTGGAAGAGCAGGGGAACGGAGGACAGACCCCCACATGGCTGCACGGGCAGGTGGCGCTTGGGTTTGTGGTGGCATCGGTGGGACGCGGCGGGGCCATTCAGAGTATCTGTGAGGGAAAAGAAGAAATATATTACTAAATAAATACATTATCTGACAATATATGACAAGAAAACAGCAGGCGTCGCCCTGAGACACCTACGGGCGACTTCTGTTACGTTTCATTTCTACTCACATATCTTAGCAGCTCATGTAACATCCACTTTGGTAGAAATGCATCGCTATGATCTAATATTTCAGATCTCAAGGTAGCGCGGTACAGCCACAGGGCTATTCTAGACACTATACAAGTGGAATTACCTACAGAAAATGTCCTTGAGGTGAAATAAAAACACAGGGAGAGGGGCCCACTTGGTTATTTCATAGTGGGAAACAGCACAGCCCTGAGGAATTCAAATAAAATCTAGTAATTTCAGTAAAAGAGGCATTCCGAAAGGTTTGTTTTTTCAATGTTTTGCAGGTCACAGTGCTGGAGAAGGGAAGCACATGTGACAGGATTGTTTAAAGTCGATGCTTAACAGCATCTGGGATACAGTATCACAGAGCGATGGCTATGCTGCGCAGCAGTAAGCTGAAGAGGCCGTGATATTTATATGTTCAGCTGGTGAATAAAGCCTATCCAGCCCTCTCATAATAGTAAGGCATGACAGCCATGTTATTATTTCCACTTGTAGCTCATGTCCTGTTGAGTAAATATAAATAATTTATTGCAAAAAGTCAAAGGTTGATGCCACACTCCCCAAAGAGTGAATCAAGCAAACGTAACCGCACATGAAAAATATCTGTTGCTCCATTCTTACTTAGAGGAAGTGGGAAAAACAGCAGGGCCAGAAAACAGCCTCTGACTCACAATGAGCTCTTTTGGGGTTTTTTTTCCACATCTTTTTTCCCGATGTGAACGTGTGAATCAGAAGGGTTCACGTCCCCATCACATCTCTCTTTCTCAGTCCTGGGGAAGAACGTCACATGCTTCGCCAGCCCTTACTCCCCCTCCATTAAAAACAACTCCACCCATTTTTTTCCATCTGTGTCTTCGAAGTACAAAGCCAAGGTCACAGCGGTTGTGTGAAGACAATAATTTCCCACAAACAGCGAGTTTCTCATTAAGCAAGAGGCAGATCCTTAAGACTGCATACTCATCTAATTAGAACTCTTATTGTGATGACACAGAAAGGTCACGGAATGTCATAGCGTCCAGCTAATATAGCACCGTCCCCGCCGCAGGTCCTAATTAACAAGTTTCGTCCTCGTTTTCGCCTGTGATCGACACACCGCTGCAGAAGGGTGAACTGCTCTGAGTGACCTTGGGAAGGTCACCATGTGAATGAATCTTAAACGTGGATCAATACAGGCTGCCAGGATCATCCCTTGTGAGACCAGGTCTCCAGTAAAGCCACCGTTGTTCCCGGACAGAAACAGACGCTTCGACAACTGAGGACGTTTAGGTCCCCCTGTGGAGGTAAAATCTCATATGCTGAAACTAGAAAGAGTCTTTTTCTTCGAATCACAACTACCAAAGGCCCTGCCAAGTGTTCTGGACTCAGTGCAGCGGGCTTGTTAAGTCCTTCGCTTGCTCTCGTCCCTGCAGAACAATGTCCAAACTGTACTCCGAGCACAAGCTAATTCATAATAAATGTCTCGGCCATAGTGCCTCCATGATGTCATGTTAGAGATCACGTCTGCAGGAAAACAAACCAGGACTGTCACTCAGAACAGCCAGAGGAACATGCAAATACATTTTGTTCCTGTCACTTTATCACAGCATCATCATAAATAAACTGGCAGATAAAAAAAAAACATATGTGATTTATTGTAAACGGGTCATGTGGAAAAGTGCTGAGGGCACCGCAGCGGCTCAAGTGTGTTTAAAAAGATCCCTGCAAACATGGTAATACAAACAGGAGAGCTGGGACAAATATTAGACTAGCAAGCAATGTTAGACTAGCTAATGTTAATTCAACATGGCCGCCGTTCATGAATACAGAGGGACAAACAGTGCGGGAGTGGCCAAGCGGCCCTGGCCAGCATCACCTGGCCTCCTCCCCCCCACCCCGGTTTCCTCCCCACAGTGTCGGGCCCTGGTCTCCTGCGACGTTAGCGTCGAGAAACAGCGGCTCTGTAATTTCACCCACATATTCTCAAAGCTGAAGTCTTTTGAACAGCTTATGGAGCCCAAAACAACCATCAAAGCGGACCAAAAAGATAACAAATAGCCTCTCTTTTATAATTGCTGATTCACTTCCTGTTGGTGAACTAGATTCTGGCACAGAGTGATGTAATACACTTACAGCAAAAATCATCATTGTTGCCAAAATGCTGTTACACCAAAACTCAGGCCTTTTTTTCTCTTTTCAGAAAGTAAACGATACTCTGATTCTTAAAACAGCACCCCAATAGTAAAATCCTCCACACAGGAGGAGCCTAACAGTAAGTCAGTCATTTGAAGTAGTGACTTCACACCAATTATTTTGGGGGGGATGAAAAGGAATGTTCCCAAGATAAAAGCTGAAAACTGAGAAGATAGAAGCACATTGTCTTGTTAAATAACATGTGCGTGAATCAGCTCCTGAGAAACTTTCCATCGTAAATCAAGAGTTTAAATGACAAAATTGCTTCTTTACGATAAAAATAAACTCTCCGAGCTTTTAATCTTAACTTTTTCAACAGAACAAGACGCACATTTATTATTTAAGCAACAGTAATGATTCACTTTTTGCTTTATGGCATAATTATACTGTAATAGGTGGTACTATTAAAACTAGAAAAAACTCTGCTCCAGTTCACCTGTTGGACAAACGTCTGACATGCACGACCTGCTAAATCAACTGGCCACAAATTACTAAAGGCCAGAAAGTTCTGTCAATATGGGCCAAGTTTCTGTGAGTCATATTTGGGCGGAGATCAAATATTAACAAGAAAGCAAATAAGAGTGAGGTGGTTAATTAGGTTTGAGTTCCGGTCCGTCCTGTTTAGAATCTCCAAAAGGAAAACTTTGCGCAGGAAACCTTTTTTTTTCTTCCTGTGTAATATCATGAAGCTGTGGAGGATTTCCACAGAACTCAGTCTCACATTACTGAAAAGTGAGTCGTGACTTACAGAGGCTGGTAAAAACTTGTCCACTTTCAATGTAAACGTATTTCGAGCTGCCAGGACGCCTACGTCTTTGACGCGCACAGACGCTCCATGTTGCTGTTACCAAACTCGATCCCATCTCCAAGTGTAATAAACTGATCAATCACTATCACAAACGCAGAGAAGCCCACGAGTGATGCCTTACCATAGAAGCTGTTTCTGGTGAACTGACCTCCCATGGCAGGATGCAAGGTGCGTTCGCCTCCTCTTTCAGCTGGATTCGATATTCACATGCAGCCGCGCGTCCTCGCCGGCTACATTATTCAGGCACGACGCCGTCGACAAATGATGTTTCAGCGGCAAATCGCGTCCGTCCGGAACCTCATCGATGCAAAGCAGCAGCAGGCGACAGTCAACTGATCCATCAGCGCCCGCTCGCCTTCTCCCTCCGGTCCGCGCAGCGATCACGTTGGAATTAACATAAAAGGTGCTGGTGGTGGAGGTGGAGCCTCCACGCCGGAGCTACCAAACACGGCTTCAGATGCAGCCATCTAACATAGGTGCGCACACGCATGTAGGGTCTGCCCCAGAGATCCCCCTCATATTGCTGAGTGTGCGCAAGAGGTAAAGGTGAGAGTTTAACGCGACACCTGTAGCAGGGAAAACCCCGCCACACACACACACACACACACACACACACACACACACACACACACACACACACACACACACACACACACACACAGATATCCACTTTTTTGTGAAAACTGCCAGTGGTGGGTGAGGAGTTTAAAATGTATTCTGTGCTAATTCCATGTGTTATTACTGGGCGTTGCAGCCCTCCGGCCACCTACATCACAGTACTTCATTCCTGCAAACACAAGCATAATGAAACATCATGTTTCTTTGGACTTGGCAGGTACGTCTTGTTTTTATGACTTTACAGTAAGCAGAAGGCAATTCTAAGGAACGGAACGCTTCATGGTGGAGCTGAGAAACTGATGCTGAGCCAGTTGTGATCTATCCCCCCCACCCCCGTGATCATGGGCAGAACAGTGAGCGGTACCAACATTTACAATGTTCGCACAAAGCAAGCATGGACTCCTCGTCCAGAGTCCAGTAAAGGCCTCTGGTCGGGGGCAAATATGAGCGCGCTTCCTCCACAGGACACTAATGAGTTCGTCCTTCAGATGCAGAACGTGTCAGGGTTCCTCTGAAGTCCCTCATACGTCTAGAACGGTTACCAGCAGCCGCTCAATATCTGCTTTGTTGCTGTCAGCGTTTACGTAACATGCGCTGACAGCCAGGCCTGTGAGATTCCATACTGGTTTGGAAGCATAAGTTCGATTCTTATGTTGTTTATAATGTTGTTTATACAACCTGATTGTGGTTAACTCAACTGTCTGTGAGCAATTTCACATTGACGGAAAAGCTGGAGGCTTTTTCTTACAGAGATTTCTTATTTTCTGTAACAATCGGTGGAACGAATTTTATTTGTCACAGGAAAATCGAGTTGAAATGAAAATATCGGTGCCAAACAACAAAGATCCGAACACTTTAGGAATCTACAACATCAGCCCTCTAGTCACTGTCACACATAATGGAGATTGGCATGCCATCTGATCACACAACGGTGAATCTGCTCGGTTGTTGTGTAATAGTATTTGAGTAAATAACTTCTGCTTACTGTGAGGACGATACCTTGTATCCAATGTTGATGCTAAAACAGGAAGAAGTCCGGCAAACGCAAAACTTTCAGTCAGTATCAGCTGCAAAAGACCGTTTTTAAGAACAATTTTTAAATACATGCTGCTGCAGAGGGTGAATCATCCATACCGACAGACAGTGAATGCATCATTTAAGTCTTCAATCTGATGTTTTTGTCTCAGTTAAAATGTTTGTAATAATGTTTGCATGTCTTTGGGGGGGATTTGTTGTTGGCAAATCTCTAGAACCATTTTGCATCTCTTTGTCATCATTTTGCATCTGTTATCTTTGAAACTTTCACTCCAGCACTGAAGTACATGACAGACAGACGGACTGACAGCTCCGCCCACCGTAGATTATTTCTAGATGGGCGCCTGGCAGGCAGCAGCTGCCTGGTGGGGTGCGCTGGCATCGGGCCTTGGCGGACATCTTGACAGCCTCGTTCCAGGCAGCCGAGTGCATGCTTGTCGTCTTCAGGGATGATCCGTGTGGAACAAAAACACCATTCTACTCAAGGCTTGGACCCTTGCCCTGGGGCCATATGCAAAACATTACACAGCAACACAAGAGCATCATATGATCTTCAACAGGGGGGCGTTTGCAGGAAATAAAAACCCCGGGCCAGTCTTAGAGGTGAGTTCAACAGGTCTCATAGCGTTTGAGAGTGACGGTGACATAAGAAAAATGAGGCATGAGGGTTTATTGATTATGGGGTTTTGAAGAAAAGTGGAAAATTAACATCTTATTTACTGGCAAAGAGGACATTAAGCTCTCAGCAGTAAAAGTAAAAGGAAACAGAGACAATACATGCTCTGTAATTCAAAATACAAAATAAATCTTCTGTTTTTCAACTTTAATGGATAATGGATAAAGGGGGATTTAAGGGAGATCCCAGTAAGGAGCTGATCAGTACAGGCTTGGAACACTTCCCCAAGTGCTCCATCCAGTCCTGCAGCTGTCTTGGGGGGCTTACAGCCTTCAGGACACCGCTCGAGGTATGTGGTGTTATATCTGCAGCGTGGGGCCTCCTTCCCTCAAAACGAAGAAAAGGTTCAGTTCTTCGTCTTCTTCTCTTGGCGTCAGTACTGATGGCCACAAAAGTGTTGCCCCTCCTCCCCCCTGGTTCTTTTTAGCAGTTTGGAGCTCAAGTTGTAAATCTAGCATGATTCGTGTTCCATATGAGCCAGATTTTAATCAGCCCTGGCGCTCAGAGGAATGGACCCATCCCTAGGTTGCAGGAATGAAGGCTCTGAAAATGAGGATGTGTTAAAAGAACTGTGGGAGTGTGAAATGACTCACAGGGATGCGCTAATTTTGCTTTAATCCCATCTATTTACCTCTTCATTAAGATTAACGATAGCTAAAAAGCCAGTTTTGCAGTTAACAGCAAAGAGCTGTTTGAGTCTCTGGTGAGGACACGAAAGTTTCAAGACTGTTTTAAACGCATCATGTCACTTTGGAGGTTTTTTTTTCTTCTGTTTGCAAACACAAAGGACTGAGCGCACCTCTCAAAAATGTTTATTTATTCCAAAAGACCTGTCCTTACTCAGTGCTATTTTTTTTTCTTCCTGTTATAGATATACTCAGAAGGACTGTTAGCTTTACCTGCGCCCCTCCTCTCTTTGTGTACTTAAATCTGTGCACGCCCCTCCGTTGTCCCTGCATTCCTACGTTGGGCCTGACTTTTGGTGGACTGTTTGTATTAGATTTAAGAAGACGTGAAGCCATAGCTTCTGTGTTGGTCCTGTCTTGACTCATGAAAGCTGATTTGTAATTAAGGGAATTAAGGGAAGAACCAAATACTAATAGAGGTAGAAATGTAGTAAGGATACTGTTATTACATATCTGAGCGCACTTAAATGCTGCAGGTGGACTTTAGCGTCATTGTCCAGAAAGTTACCGGTCTCACCCAAAAACTCACCTTGATGACATTTTGGACCACAGGAAATATTTTGCACAGCTAAATGACACCAGATAAAATGGGTTAATTAGGGAATTTTTAGGAATCCTGCTTGGTAGATCTGTTGCCTCCTGCGCTGTTTGATCCATTTTTTTTTTTTTCTAATTTTCATGTTGGAATCAAGCATTGGCAGCTAAACATCAGGCTGTCGATCAAATCATTTAATCCTCCTGTAATGTAAATTGTTCAAGAAAAGTGACAACAGTCACCAAACCCCTGCTAGCAGAAATAATGAGGTATTCAGGGACATGTGGGGGATGTTTGAGGTCAGTTCATTTATTTCTCCATCTGAAAAAGCTGCATTAGCAGCTTGGAATGAATACAAATGTTATTTATTGATTTTTAAAAAAAATTATTTCCCTGTTGTGTTGCAACATTGTCGTTTCCAAAATGTTCCCTTTTTTTCCTTTATTTTTTCTACATCACAAACTGTGTAAAACTTTGGTGGACCTGAACCTTTTAATTTCAACAGCACCATAAAGTTTTTAAAGGCACTTTTTAAGCCACTTAATAAATGTAATCTAAGCGATGCTGCGCTTACTTGGTTCGGGTTTTCTCCTCTTGTGTGTTCCTGCTGTTGTCTGCTTGTTCTCCGGCTGGGTGGGGCCACATCCCCACACCTGCAGCTCATTCAAGGCCAATCTACGTCACCTGTTATCGGCTTTAAAAGAGCGGCTCATTCTGCAGCTCCTTGCCAGTCTGCTGCAAACCTCCATGTGGTAACGTCTGGCTCCTTGTTTTCTGGCTGTGACTTTGTTGTCCTCTCCTGGGTTCTTTGTTGTTTTTTATTTATTTTTCCCCCCCCTGATCTTGTGTGTCCCCTCCATCCAGCCTCTGTTCCACAACCACTGCAACCCACTCAAACCCAGAACTATGTTTGGCACATTCAATCTCTAGCCCGCTTTTGTGTTTCTGTGTCTGCGTTGTGGGTCCAGTCACGAGCCGAGCTTAACGCTCTGCAGCTTCCAATCGATAACTTTGAAAACTTCTTTCCATGAACTTATTGATCAAGCTCTCTATAACATTCCACTAGTAGCAGGCAATGAAATCAAAAGACCTTTGTTCTGTAAAAGCTAATTACGCTCGTCACATTTCTGGGAAGGTGCATGTCAGGCCACTGCTCGTGAGGCTTGGGTCCTCAGAGATATTAAGCATGAATTCTGGAAACCAGAGACCGAGGTGGATTAAGAAACCTCATGCAGACAGAGCCAGAGCAGGACGGGCACGCAACCTGGAGATTAGGGCCAAAAGTTCTGGGGTGTTGGACTGGAGCACAGGCAGCAAACACAGAGAGAACTTTACTCTGATGGTGCTTTCATAGGAGGAGCTCTAATATGTTCAAAGAGAGATAGAGAATGGACAAAATGCACAGGGAGGTCATTTAAGCCGCGTGAAACTAATCAACAACAACAACCTCTGCTGCCTCTCAAGCACTTTTGTGTCAGTAATTGCATGTTATCAAGTGTGTTCAGCAGATGACTGAGCAGTAATTTGCAGGTGAACTTGACTGATTATAAATCCTACCTCACCTTCACCAAAGATGCAATCGTGATTGGCTTGGTGGGGATCGATTTTCGCTTTCAAAATAATGGTCCCTTGGTTGCTACCAATTTTCCTTCAGAAGGAGGTGATCAGTCTCTTCAGACTCCTGACTATAACGCCCAAGTATAACATTACATACAAAGAAATCTATCTGTCAATAATCAGCTTCATCAGCATTGTTTAAACTCCTTTGGACAGAGCTTGGTAGTAGTTAATGTCCATTAATAGCTGACGTTATTTCATATTTGTTCAGTCCAAAAAGTTAAAAAAAAAAAAAAAACATTTAAAAAGAGCCTGTGCTGTCCGATGTTGGCTGTCCAAATCACGTAATGTACGACGGCCCATTACATTCTCACTGGTGGTGTTTGTAATGTCCTTATCAATGTCCAGATATGAGTTTGATCATGGAACATTAACCACATATAAAAGCAGAATCTGAAACAAAGCTTTTCATCATTAATATTGCTATGGAGAGTTGAGATGATTACAATTGATCCTCCTCCAGAGAGGAGGAACTCCATGCCAGAGGAAACAGAAATGCTCATTAGTGTGGAACAAAGAATAGGGCTTTGGCAGTTTCACTTTTATGTATCTCTTATTTTGTGATATGATGATGTTCACATGATGTTTTCTTATGTCTGTTTTGCATTTAAGGGGAACCTTTAGATGTTGCTAAAGTGAAGCTTAAATTTGAACGGAGCTGCTGTGCTGAAACTGTGTGAGATCGGTGAAGAAACGCAAGTGCTATACAGATGTTTACGCTCGCTCCCTCTGTTTGCAGGCTGTTATAAACAGTTTAAAACTTTACTAATAAAGAGTCTGTAAAGCTTCTCCGGAGCACAAACATGGAGGAATGTTCAAGTCAAAACCAGCCATAAATAAAGAAAGTTTATAATGAAACATGACATTGATCATCAGTAAGTATTTCAGGTGATCCCTCTCTCCAGGTTTGAGCCTGATGCATAATTAGGTACTTAATGACATCACGACAGCAAAGGATGGATATAAACACTGATCTGCTCATGAGAAACTATTTATGGGTCTGATTTGGCAACGAAGTGCTGGACAGTTTATGTGTTTTATATATTTTTGCTAATTAAAGCATCTTATTTATCACTCCGAAACACGAACATAAAAAGAAAACCCAAAATGAAAGAAGGACAATCTTGTGTAAAATGTGATTTACTGACGATAATGTCCTCTGTGGACTGCAAATATCTGCAGGAGGGCCAAAAAATGTAGGTAATTTTAGGAATTGTAAACTGTGTGCAAATGTCAGTAAAATTAGCATATTTATTTGTGTTTCCGTGGGCAGAATAATGATGCTTGGAGGTAACTGAATATTACAAAATGCACCTTTGTGACATTTAACCGGGGGTGTTGCGAAATTTCAGAAGGAAAATAACCAGTATGTTTAAGGCTCATTATTATTCGATAAAACCAGCTGGATGCAGGCTATGATGGTGGACCTGGTCGGTGTTCATCAGGGTTTCCAGTCCCCAAAATGGTCTTCAGATTTCAGTGTTTGCGCCTGCTAAAATACACAGACATTGCACTGAAGGCATGTATACATAAGAACCAGTCAAGTGAGGTGTTGGAGAACCTCGGTCGGTATGTTTAACCAGGACCAGGATGTAAACGTGTCATCTCTTGCCACAGGACACATGCTCCTACAGCACAGTCAGGAAAAGACATATTTCTCCAAAATTGTGTTTTTCAGTCAGGGTAAAGAAGATGGGCTTGGGGGTTGGAGCCCATTCATTAAGGAATCTTTACAAGGAGCATACTTGTCATGTGTGTCAAGCCCCGCCCACTTTGAGGAGTTATGGTTGCCATGCTGCTTGTAGTCTGCTTTTGTTTAAAGAACTGTTCCGTGGCAGTATTTCCACTGCTCATTCTGACATGAATCACAGCAGCAGAGAGACGCGAGGGGAAGGTTAATGTAGCACGGAGGAGGAGCGGCCTGGCGTCTCTCTGGAGAGCTTACATGGTGTCTAACACACTAGCTTCAAATTTCTTTCCAGGCACCTTCTGCAGCATACTGGCATGCACACCTAGACAATGAACTGGAAATAAACTTTATGAGCCATTGAGGATATACAATAGCAGTTTCACAAAATATGCTTGTGTCCCCGGAGAGTCGCTGCAGCGTTCTCCAGGAAAGTACTTTGAAATATGGCAGAGAACCCGAGTTTCATATTTTCTGCAGAGACAATGATCATACAATAAAACAATCATTGAAATTTGTTCAGTAAATATGTCCCCAACTATCATTCCTTATAAATAAATATTAAAAATACAATGTGGCCCAGTTTTTTAACAGGATAAATCTTGTAGGCTGAAGCTGACCTGCATTCTGCGTACTGCCTTTCAAACACATGAGAGTGATGACAGAGAGGACTCTCGAAAAGGTGTTTTTACCGCCAACGGAATGTAGCTTTAAGGTGTTTCTAGGTGAGTTACGAACATATAATTCATTCGGACAGCATGGCAGTTAATCACCGCTGGTGGGCGTAGCTGGAGCCCGGCGGTCTTTGGGATTACACACTGAGCAGGTCTGCACTCCCCCTCGGGCACATACACACCATTCACACACACCTCAGGCCAATTTTGATTCTCCAGTCACCCCGGTGTGGTTTGGTCTGTGGGAGGAAGCTGGTGAGCAAACCCACGCAGAGACAGAGAGAACATGTAACGTCGTGTAGCAAGGGAACTTTGGGAACTACAGCACCGCCAACACACGCAAATATCCGTGCGACAGCTGGACATTTTAGTGCTCCTGCAGTAGACACACTGCACATCTGCAATTAAAAATCAGATCATCAGTGCACATAAGTGAATGTGGCATGTTCAAGATGGCGGCAGCATTTGTTGGTTACATTGTTAACCTTCAGGATAAGGCGGATGTTGTGTGTTGAAAGTCGGTCTCCGATGGGACGAAGGACGCTTCAAGGTATTGATTTCTCCATGTTGCAAACAGATGCGCCGTCATTGGCTGGTTCCCGCAATCGTATTATCTCCATACAAAGGTGAAGGCCGCGTTACAACCGAATGGTAGCCCGGCGCCCCGCCGCACATGCGGGCACGCGCTGCACTAACGTAATTTCCCCGCTCGGTCGCAGCTGCTGCGTATCATTCCAGCGTGAGTTCATCATAATATAGAATGTAATCATTCTAAAAACCTGGGTGTTTGTCAGAGGCGGAACTGTTGTTGGGTCTGCTGCGGACTGTAATCTGAAACTACGTGATGAGGCGCAGACTCTTCTGTCCCGTAGCTCCACTCCTGTTCTGTCTGTTGGTTTTTCCCTCTCCAAACAGATGCTCCATCAAATCTCTTTATACATGGATGAGCAGTGGGAGATGTGTGCTGTCACTCCATGGCCTCCGCTCAAAGACTCTCGCCATGATTGATGCTTTCAGTTTTCTCGTATGGGCATATGCCTCCGTTTTTTTTTTTGTTGTTGTTTTTTTTTGGGGGGGGGGGGGGGTTTGCCTCTCCCTCCGAGTTTTAGGTGCAACCGATCTGCTAATAATATTTATTCACATCAGGTCTTTTGTTCAGAATCTGGAAGGGTCTGCAAAACATTAACCTCGTGTGAAGTCTCTTCAACCTCAATTACATTTTTCAGAATTCCTCTTATCAGGTTATCTCTCTTGGGGTTTGGGTTTGGGGGTGGGTGGGGGGGTGGGGTGGGGATTTGGCTATATCAGATGGGGTCGATCGATGCCCAGACAAGATGGGAATGAATATGGCTGTTCTCTTCTGATGCCTATCTGATGCCATCTGGTTCCGCTTGACAACAGTCTGTGTGCACAGAAGAAATATTGTATTCCGCCACCCTCGAGGGTCACAACTCATGTTCAAGCAGTTGGCCGTCCTCTCATCTGGGGGAGGTGGTGACCTACCCCCGAATGAGATTTTGGCTGTAATTACATAACATTTTGGCTCAGTTGAAGGCATTTGATATTTGTTATTACTATTCTCTGTTTGTCAGACTCAGAATTAGCTCCGGATGCATCAGCTGATATAGAGGAAAATGTCAGTGTGAGACTGATTATTTCAGATGTCAGGACTGATTTGTGACAGATGAGTCAGTTTAATATGATACAGTCTGCGTCTATCCTTGTTTGCACCAGGAAAGTGTCACATATGAGCCCATCGAACCGAACATCACCTCACCTTGGCGATATGCTGTGGGTGGAAATAAACACAAAAAACCCAGAGAGAAATCCACCAGTGGACTTGTGCCTTAAAGAGCAGGGTTTTATGGGATATTGTCGTGTGTGTGAAACAAAATTTTCTGTGTTAAAGTGTGTGTATGTAGCTCAGTATTTCTCTCACTCCTCCTCCCATCTGTCTTAACTCACACTGTAAAGCTGACATCACCCCAGCATACACACACACACACTCTCTCTCTCTCTCTCACTCTCTCTCTCACAAACACACTCCCTCCTTCTCTCCCTCTCTCTCTCTC
>BJFM01000789.1:122762-139286 GCA_016586285.1 Arothron firmamentum | reverse complement strand
AAAAAAAAAAAAAAAAAAGGTGTGGGGCTAAATCTGAATTTAAGATGTGTCACCATGTGTATACATTTATGTTAAACAGCACTATTAAAGCTGTAACCAAGCTGAAGGGATGAAACATATTTCAAGAATGACAGTGTGTTTTGCAGCTGAGTGTCAGACGCTAACAGCAGCCTGCAGTTCACACAGAAATGACAGTTTTCAGTTATTTGGAATAATTTGAAACCCAGATCTGGTTCTTATGAGCACATGATTGAGATGACCAGGTTTGGTTGCTGCTAATTTTTGATGAAAAGGAGAGAATTCATTAATTTAAATGGTAAAACCATTATGAAATGTGCGCGTTGAACATGCTGAATGAGCGTGATGAAAGTCTGTAATTGTCCTGACCGCCGGTCCAAGCATTGACAGTTTAATTGCTGATTTTCAGCTTTCATTCCGCACCAAAAATACACCCACGGCAGGGAAAGTTTCTAGGACATTTCAGAAAGAATGTTAGTGTCTAAGCTGGTCACACACACACACACACACACACACACACACACACACACACACACACACACACACACACACACACACACACACACACACACACACACACACACACACACACACCAGCGTGCGCCTGCAGTGCAGTCATTGAAATTGAGTAGTCTGACTGAGCCTTGTGTGGGCTCAGTGACAGTGTTGATTAAACATTAAGGAAGAGATATAATGCCATTTTACCACTGTGAGTTATCCAAACTCTTTGTTCTATCACTCCATCTTTGCCCTTGAACTCAAATGCATCGTCAACTGACAGAATAGAGAGAATAATGACGATGAATAATGCATCAACGAGAACTCGGAATTCATCTTCATCCAACTTTGGAAAGTTGCATCTTGAGGACCTCTGAGTGTTATTTGTCACACAGCTGACAGGGAACACCGTGGTTGGTGCTTGTAGGCACGACACCCCCATGCGCTGCTGCTTTATTTCGTGTTCTGGGCCGTGATCTTCACACTGGGGAGGTGAGAAATGAGCCCGGTTCCATCGTCTTCCGTCCCTTTCTGGAGTCGATGGGAATGAAGTCACCACTGTAAAAGATCCAGTGATGATTTCACCCGAGTTCTTCTCAGAGCAAAGCAGGATTTGTCTAGTCTCCTCGTTTACGACGAATAGCTTAGTAGAAGAAAGAGGTCACGCGTGTCTTTTTCTGTTCACGTCAACAACAACAAAAACGCGGCTCCATTTGGACAATCAGGTAAAATCGCACAGTAACACGCTGATATATTCAGAGTGTTATTTTCAGCCAGGTTACACACTTATCATTTTCATTTTGGCCCAGATATTGCTTCTGGGATACGTGTAATTTTCTCTGCAGGGTTTCGAATTTCCGGGATATCTTATCATCGGCGGTGCCCTTTGATATTATGAACTTTTGAGGACGATATGAGGAGCAACGGTTTTGTGTACCTTCCACTGCCTCCGACTGTGTAGTTTGCAGGGTTTTCACCTTGGAATGCTCCTTGTAAAATCTGTCTCCAAAAAAACCCAAAGACACAGCCGACTTCTTTCGCCATTTTTTGGGAAGCAAAGCCGCAAATAACTGCGTCCGCACAGCTGCTCAGACGAAATGTCACATTACTAAACATCCTCGATATTAAAACCTCTGCTTGCTCAGTGTAGCAGCTTTTCCAAACCCGATAGGAGGAATATTTTTCTACTAACATGGTATTTAATTATCATGCTGACCTTTATCACATGTCATTTTTTCCCCTCTTTTACCTCAATTGTTTGTTTCTTTTAAAGGAAGTCCGAAATGTTCTCGTGTTTTCCTGTCTAGAAAGTAACCTTAGCTATGAAGTAAGGGACCGTGTAATAGAAAAAGTGTCCTTTTTGACTAGCAGTGATGAATATCAAGGTAAAACTGCGGCCCACCGTGTCACGTATGCAGCTCTTTTAATTTACTCCTGCACGGGGGGACCCTCTGGTCCCTGGCTGTGCTTGATGAAGGTGGTATCAGCCTCAATGAGAGGTGTAATTATCAAAAAGGCACCCAAATAAGAACAGCCTCCCCCAGCCAGAGCGGAGTGCTACTTTAATGTAATTGGCTGCAAGACTTCATGTGGAGGCACGCGTCGCAAAATGTTAGGCTGATTTATGAGACGTGGCCTCTGTATCTTTTTTTCTTTTTTCTTCTCTACATTTCTGTCCACAAGCTTTATTTGACCAGTTTAATCGCTCCTGTCCTGTGATTTCATGTGTCATATAAATGACTGGCACATTGTTTTTTTTTTCTCTCCATCCATAATACATAGGGCATTTGAATCCCGCTGGTGTGTGCAGAAAGAGAGAGAGAGAGAGAGAGAGAGAGAGAGAGAGAGAGAGAGAGAGAGAGAGAGAGAGAGAGAGAGGTGGCTTGCTAATAGTGTGAGGCATAAAGGCTCAGAACAAAGTGGCAGAAATACATACGCATAAGCCCTGAGAGACCAGGCGCCGTGGTCTGCTGGATGGGAAGTGGTGATTGGAGAGTTTGGAGCTTAGAGAGGCTTTGGGCAGAGTTTGATCTGCTCCTGTTTGAGCAGTATTTACATATAATCAGCAGCCTAAGTACTGGTCCACGTTAACCTGACTGCAAGGTCACCCGATTCGCCTAATCTGGTTGTCTGAAAAGTGTAACTTTTGTCTCTGCAGTATCAGATGTCTTTTGGTTGCACAGAACTCTGTGAGAAGCTCTCAGTGCGAAACAGACTTAAAGGTTCATTTCCAATGCAGATCCTCAGACTAGAATAACTTACAGATGTGCACTTTGTGGTGCAGCATATAAATGTGGGCCCTGTACACAGAACAGGGTTCTTTGAATATATACACATCACACCTGCTAAAACTGAATCTATATAATGGATAATGAAAGTAGAATCTGGATTTTCCCCCATTCCCCTTTGATTCTTTTGTAACGTGTATAATATTTATAATCCTTAACAGGTTGTGTTTGCTTGTTTGAAAGCGAATAATTGCTTTAGAAACCCAGCATTAGCACAGATCTCACACACGCAGAGAGAAGCGATGGTTGTCCACACCAGAAGTCGCTCAAAATTTGCAATTATTACTATAATTTTTTTGCTCATTTATTTATTGAGACTGTATTTATTTTCCCGTTTTCCAGCCTGATTTGTGTGTGAGAGTCCGTCGATATGAAACAAATCTCTCTCCATTGTGAGTTACTGCCCTCTGGTTGAATGTTTAGCTCCACGTTTCCTCTCATCTGCATTCACATATATAAATAAATGCATAAATGCATCATCTCATGAATATTTCAGTCTTTAACCTGGAGGTAGACAGCACCAGTGGAACACAAATGTCATCTGTTTCAGAGAGATTATTAAAAGAAATAAAAGTTTGCCTCGTGCTCCCGACTGATTACTTATTTTCTTGAAGGTGGACTTTATTTTGACTCTTTTATTTATTTATTTATTTTTCATATTTGTCTCGCAGCAGAGCTTCATGCATAAGCTTCTGCTCAGGGAGCATGCCTCCTCAAGGCCTCCTGCTGGTATGGCACAGCAGAGCCAGGATAAACAGGTGCCCGTTTTGAGATTATTCAGCGTTTGAAAGGCATTGTGATCCAAACTGAACAGCCCTCCATAGTTCTGAGCAGTTTGTGGGAAATACATTACATGTTTTTCACTTACAAGATTTCAAATTAAATAGCAAAAACCTGAAGAAAATTGGAAAGACTAGATATTTCAGTGGTATTCTTGTGCCTATGATACAAGGGATTGGCCCATCCTGTTTGAGACGGACGCCAAAAGTTCACCTATGCTATTTATAAAAATAATGCTCTTTCAATCCCTTCCCAAAGAAAACCCAATCTATGCTACTTGAATGACAGTAACAAGTAAAAAAAAAAGTCAGTGTTAGAAGGAAAAATGAGAGTGAATAGAAGTGTTGCAGAGAGAAGATGGATTTCTGGGCTCTCAGTGGAAAGCTGTCATAACAGGCCTGAGCAGCTGTTGTGGGAGCTGTTTGGATCCACTAGAAATATGTCACGCACACCTCCACTCCTCTGTGCAGACCCAGGTGGAAATTATGCCTAACTGTGTCACATTTCCATCTTATTGTGGTGAAAGGCACCCAACGGCGAGGAAGAGGAGCACAGAGGAGACAGGGCGCAGGGGGAAGATCCTTTAATTTAGTCTCAGAGGGAAACATTAAGCCTCAATCCATCCCGAGGGGGGGGCAGTGAACAGCGTGAACATCGCATCGCTCCCTTCCATCACAGCACCTCAAGCTCTGGTGATGACGAGTCATTGCTGCTTGTATCCTGAAGCCACAGCCACGCTTAACCTGCCCAATTTGCTCTCAGCACAGGGTAAAATAAATGTGGAGAAAGAGGCGACAGCGGCGAGCTGGCTACGGAGAGTCAAAGTCATGCCTGATACATCTCAGCTCATGGCCCTGCAGGAGACCCTCCAAACTTTAAAAATTATGAATTCCCGCCAACCTCTGATGCACAAAAAAACAATTATATCTGCCTCAGTTAGCTTGTTGTGACAACGGTGATGTTTGCTGCTCACACTGGCACAAGCTAATGAAAGGTGATCCTCATTTACTCATGATTATGCTTCCTTCTCGGTGGTTTACAGGTTTTTGCAAGCCGCTCTGCATCTTCAGGGTGTGCATCCATGTTCGCCGCGGTCAAACACAGCATCTATTATTATTGCTTAAGATTTGATGATTCAGCATGATTCATTTCTTCTGTCAGTTGCCTGACAGAAGAAATAAACAGTTCTGATGTTCAAATAAATCAACAAGTAATTATCCGATAAGTCATTTGTAATATAATGTCTAAGACTAAATTGAAAAAGATAAGCAAAAAAAAAAAAAAAAAGTATTAATCATACTGAGAATCACTGGCCTTGTCCTCCGGGGCTGCACTGTATATTTAATAGGAACAACCTTAAGATTAAGATATGTTGCACACGTTACATTAAGATGCCCTCCGCCAGATTGAACATGTTCTTCTATTTGACGAGGTGAGACACATGACGGAAGTGCTGCGATGAAGGATGAGAGGCAAGCATGAAAGAAACATTTGCCCTTTCTTCATCACAATATTCAACTTCTGCCTCGTAACGCTGACCTCACCGAGTCTTCTGGCTTTTACAGTTTACTTCTCATTTCATTTACAGGAGAGGTTTGGCCTTCTGATCGCAGAAAATTATTGATGCACCTGCTGCGTATGTTTGATGTGTCTGGGTCCATACGTGCTGCGCACCTCCAGGGTCTCGCGCTGCTTCTACCACACTGAGAGAAAAGCTGCAAGAGGCGACATCATCTGAAACATCCACCTGTTTACCTGCATCAGTTTTACAGCCCGGACATGCGACAGGACGGTATTTCTGAAAAGGGAAACATTATGAACGCGTGGAATCGGGCTGGTGGATAATGAGGCATGAATGTAGAGGTAAATCAATGAATCGGATTGCAATGATCTCGCATCATTTTGCAGGAGTGTTGAAGAATCTGTGGCGGCAGCTTGAGAACAAAATATACGTTTCTTCACAAATGGGTTTCCAGTCCACAGGTCCAGGTCCATATCCCAACACAAGTGATGGATTACAGCTGATGGTGAATGTTGACTTGTGCTCAAGTCTGTTTGTTCATTCAGAGCAACTGTACAGCATCCACACACCACCCCGGGACATGGGATCCATTCCAATATCTTTCTAAATATGCAAGCCCTGAGTGACCAATAACAGAAAAATTAGTCTGCTGTGGTTACGATTCACCAAAAACCATCTGATCCTTCAGTTCTGATAATATTATTCTTGCACAATGGTTTGTTACTAGACTGTTGTCAACACTTATCTGGTCTTTGTTTGAGAGTCTTAATTGAAAATAAGATGCACCTAGATTAAGAAAATGCAGTTGACTGCGAGTGAATCTTTAACCTTTTTTTTTCTTTTCTTTTTTTTTTTTGTGTGCCGAAGTTGACAATGCAATATATCTTCATACGGGTCTGTGCACCTTCCACAGAGCAGCTCTGACAGATTTCTCACTTCATGGCCGAGTAGTCAGTGCTGGTTTTTGATTACCAGCTGTAATCCAACATGGACCCCTGTTCCTGAGTTTCTGACTTTCTCGGGCAGTCCTGAAGGAAGAAGAACAAAATATCTTGTTGGATTTTGAGCTGTCTCGCACTTCAAAAGAAGAGAGATGAGAAAGAAGCGATGCAAGCAGAGGTGAAGACAGTGAAGATGGAGGGTAGGATGGAAAGGGGGGAAATGTACAAAAAAAAAAGCCAGAGTCTCTAAAAAAACAGGCAAAAGGAAGAATCCTGTGCCTCAGTGCATGTGTGTGTAAGCTATTGAGTGCCAGTGGATCTATGAAATACAAGGGAGCCAAGAACACATCACCTTCGGTAGGTATTGAGGAGGAAAGAGTTTAGGAGAGATTAAAGGCAACCAGTGAGCATCCGCGTCAACTGATGTATAAATACTAGACAAAAACCTTAATGGAGGTGACACGTTGTCCCCCTGGCTTCTCATTTGTCAGCATAAAATGTAACATCCCAGTAAAGTAATACGAGCATTAATTGTTTATGATGTTTATGCAGCAAAAATGTGGGGACAGAAAATGTCTGAGTCACATTCCAAACACGTACAGCTTCCCTCTGGTTTGCTGTGGTAAAAACTATAAATCTGCCTCAGTTTTAACGCTAACAAGAGTCTGAATAAACTCTGTGTCCTACAGTTTTAATTTTATGATATAAAATTCTCCATTTATTGGCACACTGACATTTCTACGAAGGCTATTTTCGGAGTTCATATGAAAGACAGGGTGCCATTTAAACATTAGTACAAATCAGATCAGCAGACTTTAGAGAAAAAAAATAACGACTGAAATTTGGGAGGCATCCAAATACAGCCCCCACATTTATTTATTTATTTAAACTCGTTTTGGACCACTTGTTGTAAGTCCCCCACCACCACCACCACAACCAGAGTCTTTGTTCACACAAATTCTGGGGTCGGTGGAAAGGTTTAAACCCTGAGTAAATGATAAAAATTACTGTGGTGGAAAAGAGGCTATAGACTTGAAAAAACCTGCACTTTATCATCTGTCTGCAGCTTTCTACTCTACTTGGAACTGGTCTTCAGTCAGAAAGATAGTTTTATTTTATTACAACAACTTCATATTTAAATAATGTTGCCTGTCTGAATTGACAGTTAAAGGTTAGATTTCCTCCTATTTTAAATATGTCTTACAAATATGTTTGGAATCTAGACTCCTTCTGGTGTCACTCTGAACTGAATTTCAGATCCTTTTACACGCTCCCACACACACACACACACACACACACACACACACACACACACACACACACACACGCGCCTCCCTCATTTTTCTTTTTTCTCCAACATGCTTTTGTTATGAAGGCCAGCATATTTTTTAAAACATATTAGGAGGCTACAGCGAAGATGGTTTGGATGGATGGATGATGATTCAGTCCGTCCATCCACACGCTACCTATAGAAAGAATAAATTAGTTTATACAGAACTCCTACAGCATGTTCTGACATCCTCAGCAGGAACACACAGAAATGTCCTCAAGCTGTAAAAAGAAATCTCTGTGGTCTGGTGAGGTCAGGCTGTAGATTCAGGGGATGTTTTCTGTAGCTCTGGCATTAAAACAAACACATATGCAAGTAAGCTCAACTGCAATGATCTGCATTTGGATCATTTCAACTTAAAAAAATAAACAGCCAAAGCAGCGGCTGCTTCTCTCCTTAACTCCACGGTGTAATGCGTGTGGTATATGTTGTTCTCTCGCATCACCTTTGAAAAGATTCCGGATGGTGCAGCAGCTTAACGAGGCCTCTTTTGTCTGACTGCAAAGTAAAGTTCTGTAAACACTTATGCCTTAAGCTCAGAATTCTCCTCTGGAAACAGTGACACGTCACCAAAACTGGGTTAAGGTCTGAGCGCAAATATTTACTTACAACAAAAGAAATTGTCCTTCCTCATAAAATTACCATACTCTTTTTTTTCCTTTTGCTCCTTAACAAATGTAGCTAGTATTTAAGATGTGCTGAATTGAATTGAATTGAATTGAATTGAAAGTGGGTCAATGAATTTCTCCTTGGTAAGAGCATCCCACCCCATCCCCGTGCAATACATAAACACACTTAGTAAATTAACAATTGTGTGTGTAGAGTGCTGTACAGGAGATGTTTGCAAATGATGAATCTAAGAGTAAAATTAAACCAAATAAGAATTTGTTGATAAAAAGAGCTGCAAAATTTCCCACTTGTTTACCAATCGCTACATTTTTTTTTGGCAACAGCAGTAGCAGCATGCACGTCGTAGGCAATTGTTTCTGGTGGATTGGGGTGCGCTGGAGTGCTGAGCTCAGTTTGAACCCAGGGTTGTGAGTGGTTGTCCTCTGGCAACAAAAGAACTTTGGTTGAATGTGGATGCCAACACTAACTATTAGCTGACAGCAGGCTGTTACACAAAACTGAAAATGGGCAGAGGTGACTGTTCTCATCAGTTGAAAGCTAAAGCAAATATTCTCCTTTCAAATGCCATTTTGAACATTACTGCTACACATAGCTAACAGCTTAATAGTTGTATAAGTTCTTTAAGTGGCATAACTGGACATTATCCTGAAGGAATTAAGTCATAATTTCACAGAAAAGTGGATGAAAAAGTAGAAATCCTGCCACACTCCAGCTGTGAGTCAATCACAGGCAGCTATTTGATATGCTAATTACATCAGCATGCTGACAGACTTGTCCCTGTGCTCACTGCGTTCAGCGGCGGCCGCGAGAAGAGCAACATCAACGAGCACACAGCAACGCAGTCATTCACCGGTGAAGAAGCTTGTGTTTCCAGCAGCGGGGAGTTTATTATAGTGGCAAAGTGTCCTAAACTGCTCCTCCTAATGCGGGTTTAAAATGCTTTTATTTCAACAGAGAAAGGAAGTAGAAAGAAGGGGAAAAAAACAACTCTTTTGCCCTCTGCAATAAATGAAAGTTTCTCCTCTTAATGGTTCGGCTATATCCGAGCAGGGAGTGTGCCTTGTTGTTCACCTCCTGCGTGCAAGTGCAGGCTGTCTAGGTGATGGCCATTATGGCTCCTGCTGCTGCCAATGCGTCAACTCCAACAGGATCACTGAAGTGTTAGACCTAACAAGCCCGGGATGCAGACAGCTGATGCACAAATGGGATTCTGTCCTGGAAGCTTTAGAGTTCGGCAAAAGCAAGCGGACGGCGTTGCTGGCAGGGACTGTTTGAATTATGTGGCACCAGGATGAGCTGATTACATCTGATGATCTTGCTAATGATCTACTCTTGGGAGGAGAGCACATATACTGTACGCCGCTTCCCATCTCATCCTCTAATCTCGCTCTTTCTCCCATTCTCTTTCAGTTCGGCTCATATCTTTGCAGCCCCGGAGATGTTCTCTGCCCAGGAAGATATGCAATATTCCTTGTTATAGTTTAAGCATGTGAGGCACAGCTGCAATGAAAGTCATCCCTCACACACATTGTTACTTTTAATTATTTGTGTGTGTGTTTTTTATCACACACGTGTGTGCAACAGAAGCACTCAAATTTGCTTAATTGTCTCAGGCCCAAGATTAGTGCTAATTAAAAGACGTGTCACTGTTGGAAAAGGCCCTTCCTCTCACCGATCTGCCACGGTGTGTTCAAGAGCAATCCACTTCATTTCAGCAGCAAAATGGGTAAACAGAGCGGGATCAGTCCAATTACCCCCTCATTGCCTAAGCGTCCAGGTAAGAATAGCGTACTGAGGGACCGAAGTGTGTTGTGTGCAGTGGATCTGCCTGGGCATTCACTGGTTTCAATGTCAATTTGTTTCAACAGCTGCACCAAAAAATAAGAAGGGGAAAAAAAAAAAAAAGCCTGCAAAGAGTCTGCAAATGGGGCCGGTAGTGCTGCTGGCTGACCTTGTGATTGCTACTTACGTGTGCATCGGCAGACAATGTCTACAAGCCCAAGTGGTGCTGTCCTCAGCACTGACCCTGTGTCAATGATGGGCCTTTCACTGGACCGTTCTGCTCTTCCTCCTCAGTGTGTGTGTGCGACTTTCAAGGACTGGGTCATGCTGTGCTCCACTACAGCGCCTTTTTGCTCGGCAGATCTGTTGCAAAATCCATCCGCTCTCTAGGTGTTGTAGTTACAAATATGAATTCTGGACACATTTTCGTACTGAGCGGCAGTGTAATATTTATCTCACTTTACATTAACAGTTTCATAATTGTGTGTCAGGATTGCTTGACACGTTAATGCAGCACTGCAGCTGAGTATGGTCGTGTCCCGGGTTGGTTAACCTTTACAAAAGGCAGCAATTGGTCTCGTTATCTGAAATTGAATGCAAATTCTTCTTCTTCTTCTCTGTCTTTTTGCCCTAATTTTATGATGCAACATATAAATCCCTTCATGGCTCCCCTGGTGGGAGCCATATTAATGTATTGTGACCAAATTAGATCCGTTGTCTCTATTAATTAAAAAAAAAAAAAAAAGCTTTTGATATGGTAGAAAGACCAGCATGGAAAATATAGGAATCACACAAAATACAAAGATGCCAAGATTGAAAGTGTATTTTGAGAGGTTTGGTGGGTCAATGGTACCAGAAGTTGTGAGTTGTGATGAGTTTCAGGTTTATTGAGTTCAGCCTGAGGTGTGTTGTTTTAGTCTAATTAAAATAATTAAAAGTCTTCTAGTGTCACCAGAAATGCAGCCAGAGTAACACAACCCCCCATCCCCACCCCCCGCCACAGAGAGGTGACACGACGGGCTTTTTAAAAATCAGTCGCCCAACCGAATTCCTCCGAAAGGGGTTTACTGGTGCGCACGCGTGTGTGCGCGGCTGACAGGTAAACGCGGTGTTGATTGATGCAAACAAATGATGCTTATTTTTCCACCTCCTGTCGCTCCAGATGCAGAAATATTGCCACAGCGTGAACACTGTCTGTCCCGATGAGGCATGAATTACTTTCGCTGTCAATCGTTGCGAGTCAATTAAGTGATGATTTGGAAAAGTTTTAGAGCTGCACAAATATTCAAAATTAATTCAGCAATGCCTGTCATCAACAGTATGGATTCATTTTCTATATCAGATCAGAATTTAAATCCGCGCGCGTGTGTGTGTGTGCGCGCGCGCGCGGGTGCGGGTGCGTGTGTGTTTCCCTCCACGGTCATGAGCTCAAGACGTTCCCGCAGTCGTCGACGCGTCCTCCTGACGCGCAGCGCCTCCCCACCGGTGCCTCACTTTGACAAATTCCTGGATGTGAGCGGGTCTGCTGAATGTCTCCGTGCCGCTAATGATTCCTTGATTACTTTAGAAGTTTAGCAGATCTGCTTGATCTTTGCACCCGAGAGCAGATTATCTGTTTAGAAAAGGACGCGATGGGACCGTGGTCGTTTTGGAGTTGTTCTCTCCTGGCGTTCGCGCTAATGGACCTCTTTCAACCCAAGTTGCAGGTTCGGGCGGAATTAAGTTCTCTTAGAACAAACGACAGATTTCGTATTGTGGTGTCGCCGGTAAACAAAGAATCCAAAGTGTCGATCCGAGGCAATGATGGCGCAAAAGTTTTTAGCCCTTTTATCACGGAAACAGACGGTTCTCTGGCACCGAGCAATGGGACTGGCAACCAGGCGCCGATTGCCATCAAAACATTACCAGACTGGGACGACCGTGGAGAAAAGTGTAGAAAGAGTCCTGGGGAGGATCAGACAGGAGCTAGGGTGCCAGAAAACACCAATTCTGACAGGAGGGACAGAGTAAAACGAAGTAACGGTATGTCTGAAAATCTGAATGGGGGGACCAGAGGAGAAACGACGCATACATTTGGGGAGGCGATCCAAGCAGTTTCCAACTCCAGAGCTGACTACTGGCGGAGCGGGGACGACGCCAGAGGGTCTAACCCGAGGCAAAGTGAACCGCATCTGGACACCTCCACTTTTGCCCTAGCGGGAGATTCGGCGCACAACCAGGCGATGGTGCACTGGTCCGGACACAACAGCAGCGTGAGTTCCAGTCTCACCATTGGGACAGAAGAGTGCATGCTCCCCGATGTTGCTGTTGTGTTTATTGTGTAGTTAGTTTGGTGCGTAAAAGCAATACTTTTTCATAGGTCTGGAAGAGTCAGTCGCATTTTTACGCACACCTGTTTCCTAACGCATGAGAAAAAATATAGCCTTGTTGGTGGAAAAAATCTATATATGTAGTGAAATAATCCTTTCCCACATTTTTGTATTTAAAAAAAAAAATCCATTTTCTATTGGCCCTGTGAGGCGATGGCACGGCTGTTTGTGACTGATGCCATTGCGCACCCGCAGGACTCATCCAAGCACCTCCAAACTGCCGCGGAATAATCTATTTCCAAGTCCATCTGAACTTTAATTAAGGAGTTCATTTTATACAGTAGATAAATGTATCTGACGCGGAGCTCCTGGAAGGCGCGCGTATTTTGGCAGCGTAATCACGGCACATTAATTATTTATGAAACAATCGTCCTCTTGGGATGGCGATGGCAGGTGCAGTTTTAAAGGGACTTGGTCCAACCTGGCAGTTAATGTGATGGTGATGAGACAGTCTGACCTTTTGGCAAATGAACTGTGGCTTGTATTTGACGATGGAGGCTCACTTTGTTGATAATTGTCTGGGTGAAGAAAACAAAACAGGAGCTGTTGTTAAAAGTGACACAGAAGAACAGATGGAAGGTAATGTGCATAACGTGTATGGGTGAAAAGACTTTGAGGCCCTACATCTTCCCCAAACGCACACTCTGCTGCTCACCGCAAAGACAAAGCAGATTTTATCATTTACTTTACACATGCAGCCTGATAAAGAAAGCTGCAGCTGTTATCATACACAGAGATCTGCATAAACGGGAGCTTCCTTCCAGGCAAATCAGAGCACAGTCGTTACTCAGAGGGGTGTGCGGCAGCCACAATAACCCTGGACCACATCAGAAGATGCCTGTGTCTCAGAATCCCTGCAAATCCTGTCCAGGAATCAGGACATATTTTATTAATCAAACAAAACTGTTTGTTAAATAAATTCACTGTCTCTAAGGCACCAGACTTTGGCCAGCGTTGGTGCCTCAAATGGGCAGAAATCATCATTAAAACGGTCTCATGTGTCTGGTGAGTGATGCTGGACGCAGATGTCTTCACTGACAAAGGTCTATTGTGCCTTAGGACACCGCTCACTAGATCATTGGCGATGAGCTTGTCACCGCATCCAGTCAACATCTGAGATTTATACAGTCTGAATCTCTGCCCGCCCCCGAAAATGTTCCACCGGAACTGCAGAGTCTAACCTGATGATATTTTACGGCCAGGATTTTATGGCTCAAGACACATCAGATATAAATGACTGATAATAAATCCAATCTAAAAGGGGGCATTTGAAATGATATTACCTCATTTCTGGAGTCTGAGGAGGCTCCATCAAATATTCACTCGAGACTTTGCTCGTGATCGGGCCAGGACGTGAAATGGTGGGGGGACTGAAATGAGGAAAGATTTGTGAGATGAGAATAGAAGACCTTCAGAGTTCAGATGTGATCAACGATATCATTGCTTCAAAGCTCAAATGTTGTTTACTGATGGGTGTTGGTGTTTTTTTCTGCATCTTTTATATGCGTCGACTCTAAATGCAGCGATGCAATCCGAAAAAAACCATCAATTGTAAGAAATAAACATAAATAAAATCTTGTTTTTATATAGTAGCTCCTGCAAAATCAATACCTCGGTCCTATGGCTCATATGGGTGGTTGATAAACTGCCCTCCCGGCACATCTGACACTCCAGGGATGTAGAGCGCCCCCCCCAAAGAGGCAAATGTGTTAGTGAGTGAGCCAGCTGGTGATCAGAGTTATTGGCAGCACCAATGATTTCAGGCCGTCGACTGAGCGGTTTTGCGAGCTCCTTGCAGACAGCCGACCAAGCTGGGACGCCAGGCCAGCGCAGAGCGCAGTTAATGAGCGTTGCTGTTGACATCACACTCTCCGAGCTGCTGCCGCTGCAGAAGCACTGGTGTAAAAAAATGCCTGGCCCGCGTGGCCAGTGAGAACACAGGCCTGACAACCCTCACCGGGGGTGGGGGGTGGGGGGCGGGTGAGACAGTCTGAGGGGTAAAATAAAGTCCAATCTGCTACAGTATATTTTCCTTTGCTCTCTGACCGGGAATGGCACCGGTCCCCCGGGTCACCCGGTGGGAACGAGGCAGTTATTGTTGCACATAATCTCCTCGGCATAAATAGATGATAAAAAGGAGGAAACGGCGCAGCCCCGGGGGGACGCTTGAGTTTTAAACCGGTTCATTAGACAGACAGCCATTCCATTTAACATGCCAGTGCTGGTTGCATAGAAACTCCTTGATCCATAAAATCAAATGGAACCGGCTCCCGATTCTCAGGGGCGTCTGACCGCCGTTTGTTGCAGGATGATGAAAATCGCATTAAAATGGAGGTGTTCTGCCATCACTAAGGGAAAGCACTGAGGTCATTTCCAAAACAATTATTTCAGTTAGAATTTGGGACATGCTGACGATTTGATCTTATTGTACAGACGTTTGCCACTGGGGAAAAGGGGATTGTATATTTTTTTTTGCGCTCCCACCCATCTACGTCTTTGCCTCGCCCGACTTTGGGGTATCGGCACTGCCAGTCCATTCATTAATCCTGCAAATCTCCAGCCTTCGGGGATGCCGCTTCCCCCGATGTGAAATGCCGATTAAAAAGAAGGCCGTATGTCATCTGAGACGTTGAACTCCGGCTGCTACAGCAGCGAAAACAATTGTTCTAGAGCCCTAATGGCGATTTGTTAAAGATTTGTGGCGAAAAGGGTGGCGTTTCAAACCTTTTTCCTCCACCTTCATTTGATTTTATGGCACAGCAGATAGACGCTTCACCCTCTCTGTAGTAATAATTCAGTGAAATCCTGGTTTTTACTCCTCAAATGACACACGCGGCCTTTTTATCATGAATCATTTGTGCTGGGAGACCATAATGCATCACATCAGCGGAGGGTGCCTGCACTTCATCAGCAGTTGTGCTGTCGTTTTGCCCCAGAGAGAGCATCTGGAGCGGCGAGGAAGGCCTGTCGCTGGCGATATGCTCCACCGCTCGGTCGCTGCTGCTCTTCTTTCAGCGCCCCACTCCGACTTTGTCTTTTTCTTTTAAAACGCGCACAGACTAATATTGCAGTATTAATCAAAGTGACAAAGCGAGTGCTGAATCATAGTTGACAAATTTGCATGTGATTAATTAGTTTAATAACTGCCACACAGGGGGGAGGCACACCATAGCCCTGATTTCGTTAGGAAAACAAATTTATGCGTATTTTTGATTGTTAAAGGAATTCTGATTGAGGGAATCATCCTGGAGATGGAAAGAAAAGTGCAGCCTGTTATTAACTGAAGTTTTAAGACCTGAAGGTGGCGGCTCGCTTTCTTTTGACCTTTAGCCTCATCCTTCCTCGTTCTGAGGGTAATTTGTGCTGAGCTTTGCCTCAAATCCTCATATTTCCTTAAGCAGCAGAGAGTTTAAAGCATTTACTGTCACGTTTACAGACGAGCTCAGTCAGCAGCTTACAGGAAGTCAGGCTTTAGCTTCACGGTTTACAGCGGAAATGACTCTTTATGGCTGGACAGATGGACAACACAACAAGATACATCATGGTCTCACATGGTTGTGGGCCATCAGCAGTTGTTTTGGATGTTGACAGGCGAACAAAAAGAACCAGATTTGTGGCAATTGTAGTTCAGATCATTTGAATTGTGGGCAGGTATGTCTCTGATTTAAAGTCACTGCGGCTGGTTTGTCCTCGTGAAGCCGATGCCAGCAGTCATTCACGCTGTTCTTTTTTATCTTGACACACTCTGATGGTTAAATGGTGCCCTTTATCATTGTCACTGATTATATTGTCGCTCATTTATGTTCTTCTCTGCTTTAGATTCTAGTCATTCTGCAGATGTAATTTAATTTCACACAGCAGTCCTCAAAGTATGATTACGACTATGGAAATTAATTCAAAACTCCATACATTTTTGATTGCATCTTAACAAACAACAAATCATAGTTAAATACACATTATTTAGTATTTGGAAATGAATTTGGACGGTTTGACCGGTCTATAGTTGCACGATGAAAACCAACCTGCTGAGCTTCTGTCTTATTTGTGTCATTGTGTGATGTTTCGGACGCTCGGCCGTCGGCGCTTCACATCACAAAAGATCGAACGCACACGTTCATAAATGATGAGAACAGATGGGAGCTTTTACAAGGATGTGATGGGTTTTTAGCCAAACTGTCAGGCTCTTTGTGAGAAACAGACATGACATTTGGGTTTGTGGATCAGTTACCAGTCACTGCATGTTGAGCTCCTTGTGCTCTGCGGCTCATCTTGACATCTTGTTCTCGCTTTTTTTTTTTTTTTACTGTTTCATTGTGCATTGTTGCCTTGGAGTTCTCGAGAAAACCCAGATAAAAAAGATTAAAAA
>BJFM01000789.1:99703-122643 GCA_016586285.1 Arothron firmamentum | reverse complement strand
TATATATATATATATATATATAACATATCCAGGCTTGTGCTCTTATTTTTTATTTGCTGCTGCTTTTACCTTTTTTGTCTCTCGGACTAATTGTGCACACCTGAACCCAATCAAATTAGTGTCCTTCTTTAAGTCCGGGTCCCTCAGGCTCTCGTTGCCAGAATGTTTGCATTCCAGCCGTTTCCTCTGTACCTCTGTGAATGACTTGTGTTTCTTTGTGTCTCCAGTGGATTACTCCTTGTGGATTTTACTTCCCTGTGGATTGTGCCCTTTGTGGATCTTGGTTTTTGTTTCTAGCTCAACCTAGTTTGTGTAGCACTTTTAGTTAGTTTTTTGCGAGTTCAACCTAGTGAGCCTAGCGCTTTTAGTTTGTCCTTTTGTTAAACTCTTTCCTAGCACGGCTAGCAATTCTTAATTTGTTTCTCCACCAATTTTGGACAATTAAGACTTTTACTGCGACTCTTGGGACTCCTGCCTCTGCTTGTGGCTCCAGACTCTATTTCACACGTAACAGTTCCACTTGTAAGATAAGGTCAGCATTTTGGTCTGCACAAGCCCAGTCGATGATGGTGAAGAGTAACAGTACTGTCAAGCATCGTTGCATCTCTGTGAATAACAACACACACACACACACACACACACACACACACATCAACCTTTTGGAAAAGAGAAGTCCTGGAAGAGTGAAATCCTTCTATTATGTTTGTTGTTTGCTCTCCATTTTAAAATGCAGCACATTAATTTTGAAATTGCCCAGAATGTAAAACTTCATGGCCTTTCCATCAGATTTGCCCTTGCATAATACATCTCCTTTATTCACTTTTGTTCCGCCCACAGAAGTCAACATCAGAGGGAAGAAATATGGATCTGATGTTTCTCAGCTTCGCTATAGTGTGTCCATCAAACATATTTCATTGAAGTTTCACCCCTAGCTTTGATTAAAGAAATAACACAGACCAATCGGCATCCTTTATCCCATAATGGTAAACAGCAGCCTTTAATGTTTATTGTTGTTAGGATTAGAGGGATATAAAATTCCCCTAAAGCCTCACAATATACTTGCTTTATTTGAAGCAACGCTCTTTTAAAGTCGGCCCATTTCATTAATTTCCCCACATAATGGACTGAATTGATTGCCGGAACCTCTGAAGCTCGGAGCATCAGGGCCATATGACCGGAGCTCAGGAGTCGAGAGGACAAGCAAACACACCGGCGCTGCACACTAATGCACAGGGGATTCTGGGAGGAGGTTTACTTGATGAAAGCAGAATCCCTGGAGTATCTTTTCACTCACAAAATACAAACATTCAATTTTGCTCACAGATAATACGAGGGCAGAATAAGCTCTCCCTCCGCAGTGCCATTTCTCTTAAAAGCAGTTTGTCTTTACTGCTAAGTGCTCTGCTTTAAAGACATCCTTTCATGGCTGCAATCATGATGTCTTTTCCACTTTTTTTTTTCAAAATGTCTCAATACGTTCTTGGTTTTGCCTTTGCTGCTTTTAGATGTATGTAAATATCCAGCCAACGCTGTATTTCTGTGCTCTGTAGGTGTTTGCGTCAGATAATGTCAAATTGATGCACAAACCTATGACTTATGTGGCAGGATGTTGTTGGTTCATACAGTACAGCAGAAGACCTCCCTAGACATGCGTCACTGCACTCTTTTTTTCATTTTTCAGATGTAGAAGCAGCACAATGTATTCAAAATGAAATACTTTCTCTTTGGATAGACACGGCGAGGTATTAATGATTTTTCTCTTTATGGTTTTAATGTATACTTTTAATGGGAGGATTTTAAAATATATTCTGAGAGATAATTGATTCCAACATGCCAGAGCCAAAGCTACACTTAATCAAACGACTATTTTACTTTGGCACCAAAACTACATCAGAAAACTCCCTTTGGAGTCCATTTCAAAGTAAGAAACAATCAGCTCTTACTAAAAAAAAAAAAAACAACCCCAAAACAAATAGACTTTGTAGTCTCAACTAACTGCTAGCTGTTGGCTTTCAGTCTCCCAGCTGTGTTTGTGCTGATTAAACTGTAGATGATCCTGCTGGATGTGTGGTCAAATGGAATCGACTCACGATGATCTGGAATTTAAAAAAAATATATAACAGAAATAATTAACTCATGCACTTTTGCTGTGAACAAGGTTGATATTTCAATCTTTGGATGTTTGAATTATTTGGAGGTGAGCTAACCTCTATTTTTGTGGTGCCCAACTTTTGTCACATGTGATCATATTTTGCACTTTTACATCAACCAACGACTTGTTTTGCTGCAGCTTAAGGAGTGCGCTAGCTCAGATTAGCATCTTCCACTGGTGCATCAAGGAATGAGACAATGAGGCAAAGCTGTGCATGAGTCTGAGCTGTGCAGGAATGACTCGGGAAGGAGCACAAAATGAGCAAAGTGTAAATTAGATTTGAGTAATCTGATTTGGAGTAAAGTGAAACATTGAATGTGTGGATGCGTGTTTGGGAAATTAGACAAGAAAATCTTTAGGGAGATACCTTAGCACATGAAATCATTCACCCCGGGGAATAAAATACAGCATCTTATGACTATTCATGAGGACCTTGATGTGTATCATCGTTGTGATGTTTGTGGTTTTTGTTTTTTTAACAGATGCTAATGATTAAAACTACGAAACGTGTGTTGTTACAAGTCTATGCATGAGCCGCTAGCCGTGTCGGAATACTGCGGCTTACATCATTTGCTGTTATCGGGTTTGAGGATCCCCTGGAAATTAATTTATGTCCTTCGCTTCTTCCCTTAAGCTAGACTCAAAAAAAAAAAAAAACCTCCACAGATCTACATGAAATTATTTCTGACATGTCTAAACAACGTTCCTCCTTTTCATGATGTTGTGCCCCCGAGAAAGGAAAGAAGAACCAACCTGAAGGTGTGCAGTTCTTTTTCTGCCCTTTGTGTTCACCCATGACTACCCAATTATGCAGATATCGTGTTCGAGGGGTGCAGATTTAATGACGCTTTACTGTTTGCTTAAAGAGCAACAGGTTTCATTTGAAGTCAGGAAGCTTTGTGGATGTACATTTCTTTCCATGAACAGCCATATTACAGTGCTGCGCACGTAGATGGATCATATCTAAATTGTGGAGCTGTCGTGGCAATGTTGAAATGCCTACTACATCTGACCAAAAATCTGTGCATTTCCTTACAAAAGGGGGAAGAAAACAAGTCAGATTGGAATTCCTGAAGATGTTATTTAATCAGGCGTGCTGTGCATGTGCAGTGGACGAGGAATTTTTAAAATGCTGATGTCTGCATTAAATTATGGCTGTAACACTGTTTTTGCTTGAAATGGATCAAAATTTGCAGCAAGTGGGAGAATTAAATACAAAATGGGCAGTTTTAAACTGAAAACAAAGACAGGATATGAGATGGATGCAGAAATTAAGGAAAAGGGGGCAAAGAAAGTGACAAGAATAGAATATTAGGATAAAAGGATGACTAAACCCAATTCCTCAGAGGGTGAAAGCTGGTCGGGAAATAAAAAAAAAAAAAGAAATGATTGGTTGACTTTCCTGGGGCAAAGCTCTTTTTGCTCACATCAATAAAACATAAACATGAATAAATGCGCTGCTTTCAGCCTTCCAGGGTCGTTACTTAATTTCATGTACGCAAGTGAGCAATGATAAGCGCACAAAATTGTATTTACCTAGAAGGCTTCAAAATCACTCTGGAAGCCAATCCCTGTTTATTTGTCCCCATTATTTACATAAATGCAAGGCTGCATCATGAACTCTTTTGTTTTTTACTGTTTTTTTTTTTTTTTTACACCCATCTGGTTAGCGTGGCTCGGCTCGACACTTGTGTGTCCGCGGCTCCCTGTTGACTGCGTTGCCCATCAATAATGCTAAAGATGTGGGGATGCGGCGTCTCTGGTGATCTACTCCTGATGGATCCACTTAGGGACAAATCATCCAAACAGTCATCCGCCTCGCCAGCCCGCCGCTCCCCAAGGTAAATCCTCGCTGACCCAATTCAAGGGGTCATCTTTTGTTAATGAGCCAACTGTGCAAACATGTTGACAACAGTTACGACAGAACTCCTAATGGAAATTACAGCCCGGCTGCTAAGAGGCTGTTTTGTTGGATTCTATTTTTAGCAGCAGGCAAAATGTTGAACACTTGATTTGATTGGACGAGTGTAAACGGTCCAAACCTTTGCTACTGCGTAGCTCCATGTTCACAGGGATCTGGTTTGATAGAGACAAAATAAAAAGAATGGAAGACAAATAAAAAAGATACAAACGCTCAGCAGCTCGGCCCAGTTTTGCCTCTGCTATCTGTTTTTCAGAGCAGGCAATTAGGGCCAACATCACAGCCATTTAACTAAGTCTGTGCTCCAAATTGATTCAGACTCCGGCTCCGGACCTCGCAGACATGGTGCATTTAGTTATGCAAATGCTTATCTCAGCGTGTGATTGGTTAATTAACCTGTAACGCAGATAGTCCCAGCCATGCACATTGGCTATTTGATGGCTAAATTGTGGGTCAATTGGGTTTTTAACATTTTCAATGCAGCCTTGGCGGCTCGTCTTTGTTCCTGCGTGCCTTGTGTGGCAGTTCTCCGTTTAATGACTCTTTCTACGGGTCCCACAAGGTTAATGTGTTTAAACTCACTGTAATTGAGCTTTGGACCATTCTTTGCGGTTTTTTAAATTTTTTTCCTGTCATATTATACCACGTTCCTGCCCCTCACTTATTATTATCTGGCATCCCTGCTCTGCTCTCTTCTGTGTCGTGTTCTAAAACCTTCCCTTCCCCACCCCTTTTCTTCCCAGAGTTACGATCGTCCCCCTGGGAAGTCATTTATAATGCCATTGGACTGACAATAATTCGTTTGCACACCATTTCCCCGCGCCCTCGGAGCCCTGGCAGGCTTTTACGGCCGACATTTCTGTTTGCCCAGAAACACATTTTCCAGCCGTGCTTGCAAAACGTGCAAGGCCAGAGTTGGACTTCCAAGATGAACGAGCCAACATCGGGCTAATTGGACGTTTCCTTAAGATAAGTCAACATAAATGCTTAAAGGTGAGCTACAATCAGGGCAGATTCAGGAGGAACCAGAGGAGCGACACAGCCCACACGTCCTCTCATCGCTCAGTGAACAATTACGCTCACATTTTGCTGTCATGTGGGTATATCATTCCATGGTAGATACAAACACACTTCTTGACAGCTCACATGGGATTTTCTTTTTGCTGGTCCTGAACGCAGCAGACTGACATTTTTTCTGACAGGCTGAAGATGACTTGTCACAGAGGTACCGTACTCCATGAGGCCGATATTTCATGTTGGTGAAATGCTGCAGCAGACATTTATTCCGTATCAGCGCTGGTTGAAAGGTCACACGTGGCTGTAGAGGGCAGAAGACCACACATTTAAGGGCTCTTTCTATCTGTTTCAGGTCATACTGATCCTGACTAAACTGTATGACTTCAACCTGGGTGCTGTTACTGAGAGCTCTCTCTGGAGGTAAGTCTGTTTCTATCAATCAATCAATCAATCAATCAATCAATCAATCAATCAATCAATCAATCAATCAATCAATCAATCTATCTATCTATCTATCTATCTATCTATCTATCTATCTATCTATCTATCTATCTATCTATCTATCTATCTATCTATCTATCTATCTATCTGAAACAGTGTTCTCTTTAAATTTGCTTATTTGCTATTCAGATTTCAGGAGAACTAGTTTCACCTTGCACAATTGAAAATAAACTAGTTCACGCTCATTTGTTCCATTTTTTATGTTCTTGTTCTGCGTGTCATTTGAAATCAAATGCAAATGTGGCTGCATCACTCCTGTCAGGATGAGCGGAACCTTATGGAGCCATTCATGGGGAAAACTGGGCGATGTGCGGTGCTAAGAAGGGGATAAGACAGCGGGAGCTAATAACCGCAGTGATAACCAACAGCTTAATCTCTACCTGAACAAGAGAGGATTCAGAAATTATCAGGTTGTGCAGGAGGACTTGCTACTTTGCTGGGCTGAAGAATTACAGTAAAAAAAATTCCAAAGTTGAAAGTTGACATTTTCCTCTCCCTTAGTAATGGCGTGTGCAGGCCTTCACTATATGTTCCACACCTACCCTGTATGTAATAAACAGAGGGTAAAGTGAGTTGCTCTTCTTCAGTCATGCAGCCCTACTGCTGTGGATGGGTTTGGAACCAACGCAGCTAAAAACGCTTGACAATAAAAATGTAATTACTGCTCAATGTGCTACATGCACGCTGAGATAAGCGGCTCATGGCAGGTTTATTTTTCAAATATCATTTTTGTGTTCACTCTTTTTTCAAACTTATAACTTTCAGTTGGGGTTGATGGAAGGTTACAGCACCACGTCACAATTTTATAAAAATGCAAAAATGCAGCCCTCAAAACAATAAGAGTAATGTATTCACGGAGAAAAGAGCACCTGTGATTGATAGTGTTCATCCTTCGGAGGAGATGAAGAATCAAGTTACACTTGGAGCCAATATAAAGTATGTTTTAATGAAGCCGTGTGAAGACGTTGAGAATGAAGCAGCTTTGCGCGCTCCTTTCTGTCCGTCAGCTGGGAAACTTTCAGACAAGACAGCCCAGCAGGCGTGAGTGATGGCCTCATTGGAGCGCCTTTTTACCCTTCAGCCCGGAAATTTCCTGATGGATTTTCCTTTGATTGATTGTCATCTGTAACCTTTTGTTTCGGAGGCAATTGACATGCAATTGCTACGGTGTAGCCGTGGTAATACCACTCTGTGTGTATTGAGAGGTGAGTTACAGTGCCCTGTCAGGTCATAAATAAGAATGGAATTCATTAAGGATTATACCACAGAGAGCACAATCCAACCTTTGATAACCCCCCCAACACCCACCCACCCACACACACACACACACACACACACACACACACACACACACACACACACACACACACACACACACACACGCACACACATCTCCTCCGTAGCCTGTAGAAAACTCATTTCATTCTGAAATACACATAAAAAGAGACCATCAGTCCGCCAGAGCAGTTCTTCAAATTAATATCTGTTTCACCAGAGGCGCTGCTAAGATTTACACCCGACTTGATGCGTTTTGAAATTCCGTATTGTGTACAGGAGCTCCTCCATCTTCAAGGTGTCTGCTGAACAATAGCGGCACGAGTAAATTAGAGTGCACCTCAGAGGCGTGCGCACAGGCTTTTAGTATGTTTATTTGGAAAGCCGGGATTTGAATGAAAAGAAACGAGAGCGAGTGATTTGGGTGATAATGTGGTTGGTGGCTACAGCCCGGGGGCCGCAGAACTCCACGCGTGAACTCGTCTGATCCCACCCAGACGCGCGTCAAGCGGGGTGGCTGCAATTACAGCAGCTAACAGGCTCTCCATCACCAGCGGACGGGCCTGTTTGATAGGACTACTTAAGCGAAACGCAGATGTGTCGAGTGGTCGAAGCTTCCGACAAAAATAAAAACACGGCGGTGCCGAATAAGACGATTCAGATTAATGCACAGGCAACGACGGCAGACACTCGCTGGATCTATCCAATTATACAGTGAAATTACATTCGGAGCCACTCAGGTAGAACTGAGAGTCTGGTTTGGCTGTTTTGCAGCACGGTGGAATATGAAGATTAGGATGACAAACACATCTAAGCTTGTAATGGGATGCACAGGCTTGTAAAGAATAAGCACGATTATGGGAGCGAGACGTCTCGACTCTGCTGTGACAAAATCCACGTCTTGTTTTGTTTTAAAACACACACAGCCCATTTTCCCAAGGACTTCCTGCCAGCTTCCCCCATTAGCCCATGTATGCTTCTTGTTAGAGTTTGCTTTTAGCCAGAATTGTTGCTAATATGTAGCGCTGAAAGCTTGATTTGCAGAAGATCCGGGGCCATAAGATGCAGGCGGAAGGTGCTGAACGTTTTTAAGTTTGCAGACTGAAGATTTCACAGTCAGCAGCGTGTTTTTCTTGCACAGAGCTGAACATGCAACGGCTTGGGTCAAGCTTGACGTGTATAAAGCAATTGTCTCGGCTACATTATGTGTATATCAAAGCCATTTTTTTGCTGATTGACAGCACAGTTGTGAGTGGGAAAGGCCTTAATGACTGTGTACCCTTTTGATGCAGAGTCGAGCTTTTGTTCCCCTCAAGAGTAATGTTTTTTTGCTGGTTATCAACCTGCCAAAAGCATTTTTTTCCACCTCTCCCTCCTTTAATGCAGACAGAAGCAGCTGTTTTCAGTTTCCTGTGTGGTAACGTTTGCTTTAATTTCCTTTGTTATATTCAGTTTTTACTGTTTTATATAATATACTTTGATTTAATCATGTCTCTACAGTGAGATATCACCCTTGTGTTTGTGCTTCCTTTTCCTTTTATCCCATTACATCTTTTCAAATGATTGCTATCATCGCTATCCGTGCATCTCCAGTCGATACCTGCACTTTTTTAATGTCGCACACGTCTTGTCTTCTCTCTAAGGCACAACAGGAAACAAAAACAGTGCATCACCATGAAGCCGGATTCCTCTGCAAGCTGATTTTCTTTCTATGAAAGGCTGACTGGTTGTGTGGGGGAAAAAAATCAATTTCGAAATGTATAGTATTGCCTCAGGGAAGCAGCCACCTAAAGAATAACTGATTTGCAGTTAATGAGCTAAAACAGGCCAAACTATTGGCATGGTTTGTAAAAATTTCCAATCCCTCTTGTGTGTGTGTGTGTGTGTGTGTGTGTGTGTGTGTGTGTGTGTGTGTGTGTGTGTGTGTGTGTGTGTGTGTGTGTGTGTGTGTGTGTAGATCCAGTGACTATGGAAGCACCTACACCAAGCTGGCGGACCAAGCCAGCAGGACTCTGCTAAGCTACCTCTACGTCTGCCCCACCAACAAACAGAAGGTCAGGATTTCTTTGTTCCTTTTATCTCTTTGGTCTCTTCTCTCCCCAGCTCGACATCGGATCATATTCCTAAGTCAATTACTTTTAAATGACGGGCCCTCTCCCTCTTCTCTGATGCTACATCCCTCGCTTCGCTCTGTGTACTCTAGATAATGATCCTCAGCGACCCGGAGGTAGAGAGCGCTGTGCTGATCAGCTCAGATGAAGGTGCAACCTTTGAAAAGCATCCCATTAACTTCCATATCCTGAGCCTGCTCTTCCACCCGGCGCAGGAGAACTGGATACTGGCGTACAGTCACGGCAGCAAGGTAGCGTTTGAGCGCAGCGTGATGAGTCTGTGCTCCGGGGTATCTTTATGTCTCTGCCCATTCACAACATCTTCCTCTCCATAATCTGAAGGTCTAAAATTATCTTGCAGCTGTACAGTTCAATCGACTTTGGGAGGAAGTGGCAGCTGGTTCACGACAACGTGATGCCAGGACGATTCTACTGGTATGACCATGTGACTCCATTGTCGATTGTAATTTGCATTGCTGATGTGTTGGTGACCCGCTGAGGGACGCTCTGTCAAAAACATGTCTCTCCCCTGGTAGAGGGGCCCAGAGCTGATTATCCTACCGCAGAGACCTGAAGGAATAGGACTCCTGTTAGCATAGCGTGCAGACAACACACTGCTTTTGTTGTCGCCGTCTTTTAGTAATCTGAGCGGCTCCTGCAGTAAACACTGATGCGAGCTCTTTCATCCCTGCTCGTCATAGTGTGTGTCAAAGTGTGGTTTTCTTCCAAGCCCGTAAAGAGAAGGGCACTGTTTGGAGGACATCCTCTCCCCATGAATGAACAGCGTGACGCTTGAGTGAATGAGAATAGCGCAGCAGGTTTGTTTGCTCTCCAGACGGAGCATTGTGTGTGCGTTTGAAAATCACTTCTTCACAATTATTATGGTAAATACACTTTGTGCTTTTGCAGCAACATCAGAACACACCTATTTGCTTTGTGGTAATGGGAGAAGCTGATGCTTTGTCATCCCTCCTCCTTGATTTGTTCGCGAATTAAGATTAATCGCCGCCACTGGAGCGGATTCTCAGCAGACTGATATAAAAACACCTCGCTGTGGGTTTCTCACAACAGCCATGTCCGCCTACAGCTGTAAAACTCCCTCCCGCCTCATTTATCGTTTTTCTCCCCATTTATCTGGCACATTTTTACCACCTCTTCTCTATTTTCTCCTCCTCCTTCTCTTTTCCAGGGCGGTAATGGGGCTGGACAGAGAATCAGACGTTGTCCACATCGAGACCCGCGTCGCAAAAGGCCGTGAGTGCCGCATTTCAGTTGACCGCAGTGGCGAGACCCGCAGGCACCTTTGCCTCTCATTTAGAGCCAGGTCAATGGCAGAATGAGACCTTTTGTCCTCTCCAGAATAGGTGTCTCCTGACAGAAAAAGGAGGGTTTCAACGTGTGGATGTCTCTTTAAACGGTCCTCTTGGTGTCATAGACAAATCTCACTTCAGCTTTCTCTAAACAGCACATCTAGTCACAGCAGTTGCTGCTGCTTTGGTCAGGAGCTTTTCTTTCAAACTTAAGCACGGTGAACTTTGCAGTAACTCTGCGCTAATGTTGGATTTCATACTTGGTCAGCTGTATTGTGATAATTACCGTCCGATATCTCTTCAGTTCAAAGCAGCTTCAGGACTGAGTAAATTTAGCCTATGCACCCTGAAATGCAGCTCGGATGAATGCAAAGTGTACCATGAAGGTAAATGGCTGTAATTTACTTCTGATTGATTTCCTTTTACCTCTCTCCAGGGGCGCAGTATGTCAAGTGCAGAGCCCAGCGATGCGCAGAAGGCAACAGACAGCACCTGTTCCCGGGATACGTGGACACCAACTCGCTGGTGGTGCAGGACGAATATGTCTTCACACAGGTCTGCAAAGTAACAGATTACTTTGTTTCTTAATTGAAGCCAACATGGTGTCTCCATCCCTCCGTGCAAAGGCTTCTGTTGCTGTGATTTCATTCCGGGAAAGGAGGTGTTTGTTTATTTTGGTCCCTTGTGCATCCAATTCATGTTTTCCCATCAAGACCCACATAATGGCTTTTCCTGACGCACCTGTTCCCCACTGGCCCACTGTGTGTTTTGATTATGTTTTGTCTCATTCATGCCTCCAAGTCTCCGTGCAGACATGACACCTTGCTGAAAATGCGTTTTCCAGCTAGAAAGCGCGAAAATAACTGCGAATAGATCGGTTAGTGTCCTTATTATCACTCGCTCTGACTTTGACTCCAATTAGACAGAAGCAGTCAGGGCTGTTATTAGAAATTTAATTTTCAAATGCCCTCCACCGTCATTGATTTCGTCCACAACTAAGCAATTTATCTCCTCTGCTGGTCAGACTTGATGCGCTTGGTCATCCGTGTTAGACTCCCACCAAGACAAAAATCAAATGTTATTTCTCGTCTGTGGTTTGAACTTTAAAATCCCTTTTAAAAACACCCAGAATGTACAAAGGTAATCACTGGATAATGTTATCAGAGGAATTTAATCAGATTTTCGCCTCTAAACTGGTTGTTGTTGTTTTGTTTTTTTTAAACCTTTAACTGTAATTCCGCTCCCATCCAGCTGCTTATCAGAGTTCATATACATCAGCCGTGCATTAAATCTTTGCTTTTTAGAAAGGTTGCATCAGTGTTGTTGATAAGGATACACTTCTGTCCAGCGGTTGTTAATTGGGCAGGCAGATGGGAGCAGCTGGTGCAAAAGGAGCCAGTCCGGTGGGATTTTCCTCCCAGCAAAGTGAGCGTGGGACTGCAGGATTGTGAAATCCTGCATTCAAAGAGTCCTGCCATCCTCTGAAGACTTCCTCCACAGAAATTTCCCCTGGTTACAAAACCTTGGCTGATATGATGCAGACAGTTCCCGTCTGCCAGTGATTCAAAGTGCCAGGAGAGCCGTGTGTCGGAGGCAAATTTGCCTCTGCATCAGGCTAATGTGATGCATTTGATCATGCAGGCCAGCTGCCGTTAAACTTTTATTCTCCCCAAGATTATGAGTAAAAGTCTAAATGCATAGGAAAACCTTCCTCAAATACGTGTGATAAAATTACAGATGGCGTAACCACAGATAGTTTAGCAGAAACCCCGTTTCCTTTTTTTCATTTCATTTTTACTTCCCTTAATTCACGTCTCTGATTGGAATGGCAGCACCACGAGAATGGAAATGTGCAGGGCGGAAAATATCACAGCATGATTCAGAAAATGCCCAAATTGCGTTTGGCTGAGACGGTGAGACGGAGGGAGAGGCGGGGAAGATGCTGCTGGAAAAATAAGCAGGCAGAGTCCTCAGCGCGCTCCCGGTGTTGGCACAGATGACTTTCTCGTGACTTTCATTGCTCGGGGCAGCTGGATTTAACTTGACAAAGAGTAATGAGGGTATTGATTTGACTACAACGAAATAAGCAGTCCTCAACACCTCCAGAGTCTCCTGGGAGAGAACCAACAGCCAAGTGCAACATCCTCAAAAATGTGGCCTGGGAAAATGCGGCCCATTGATTTTCGATAGATTATTCCATTAGAGTCCTGATGTAGTGCTGGGGGTTTTGTGTGTGTGTGTGTGTGTGTGTGTGTGTGTGTGTGTGTGTGTGTGTGTGTGTGTGTGTGTGAGAGTGGGGGGGGTGCCATCCTTCTACTTTTTTAGAAAATGAGCAATCAAGTAGCGTCACTGTGCCTTTAAATGGATGGGAGAGCACAGGAGCATGAAGACGTCCAGGACGCTCTGTAGATGTAGCCAACGCAATCTCGGCTCTTAGATTTACCTAACGGAGATCACGAAAACAACGGCTGCTGTGCCAATAATTTCAGCCTGGTCTGGACACACACGCAGAGCCACATTACTGTGTGTGATTGAGCCAGTTATGTGAAGCAACACCAGTGTCCTCATTTCACACGTCTCCACAAGTCTCCCCAGTCCTTGCTGGCAGGTCCTTTCTTCTTCTGCACCAGTCAAAGAGGATGTTCGGAAATAAAAGACTGGCTGAACTGAAACTGCTTAAAGAATAACGTTGCCCCTTTGACTCCATCGCTAAGGTAACCAAGTCAGGACGAGCCAGCTACTTTGTTTCCTACATGAGAGAATCCTTCAAGCAAATGAAGTTACCAAAGTACTGTCTACCAAAGGTAAGAAACAAATAGCCGTCAAACAGCAAGACACGTGAGATCCCGGGAACATGATTATCCTGCTGCTTTCACTCACTTTGATTTTCCTTTTGTTGAGTTAAAAAAAAAGACAGAAAGAAAACCGCAGAATCATATCATTTTGTCAAGAACCATCATTAAAATCAGCAGCTTCACTTTCAAGCCATTTTTGTCTGTCTCAACCTTCTCCTCTTCATCTTTTTTTCCCCCCTTCCTGGTGCACGCAGGACATGCATATTATTAGCACAGACGAGAAGCAGGTGTTTGCTGCCGTCCAGGAGTGGAATCAGAACAACACTTACAGCCTTTATATCTCGGACTCTCCTGGGGTGTATTTTACGCTTTCCCTGGAGAACCTGCGGACCAGCAGGGGACCCGCCGGCAACCTACTGGTCGACTTCTATAAGGTGCGCTTTTATTCTCCTTCTCGGGCTCTTGTTGGAATAACACCTTCCGTCATAATTGCATATATATTTTTGTTCTAGTCAGCATTTGTTTTCCAGGTAATTTATCCTAAAATAAGAATATCTTGACATTATTGTGCAGCCCGCCGTAAATGCCTCATATTTAATAAACTAAAATGAAAAAATAATACTTACAGGAGGCAGAGCTTTTAATACATAATACACGCATCACTGCTTTCAGAATCCTCCCATTTTAATGCAGGAGTATTTAACTATCAAGTCTAAATACTTTTTCTAAATGTTGCATATAATGCAAATGAATGACTTTGGGTCCCAGGTGGAGGGGATCAACGGCATGTATCTCGCCAACAAACTGGTGGACGACCACATCAAGACTTTCATCACATACAACAAAGGGCAAACCTGGGCCCTGCTGCCAGCTCCTGCCACCGATGTGGCCGGAAATAACCTCAACTGCATTCTGGTGAGCAGCGCCGACTCAACCACAAGGCTTCACAGGAAGCAAACCTGGCGACAGACATCAAATATTCCAACCTCATCAGCCGTGCCGGGAGGCAGACTTAGCATCACCTCACTGCCTTAGCCTGCTAAATGGTTGAGAAGATGCTCAGCTGGGATGTTTGTTTTTTTTTTCCATCCGTGCGAGGCGACCAGCGTCAGAGCTTTCAGTTACAGGGGTCCAGACTTTCCATTAACCTCAATGATTTCAATTTACTACCTGTTGTCATGCCGGGCTGATGAAGGTCACATTATACCTAATGGCATTATGTGGACTTGTTATTCTACTGGTCCGATGTTTATCTAACCCGGTGGGTCTGCTTAGGCAGGAGCCATGTTGCTGAAATGACAGCAGGTTTCAGTATCTAATAGGTGACCGTTATGCACCCGCTTGCTTTCTGACCTCCCCCCAACCTCAGCCGGCTGAAAAGCCTTATTGATGTTTTTCTTTGTGCTTTAGCCTGAGAGAGGAGAGAAAATGATTTGAATCAATTTCGGCAGTTTTATCAGCACATCTGGGGGAATTTTAATTACATGCCTTGTTTGCTTTAGAATGAAACAATTTCAATGCCCTCTCTGTCCTCTCAGCCATTTTTCTGTCTTTCGGAGGCGAACAAAAGCGTCTTTTGTTGCATAAATGGTCTGAAAATGTTTGTACTTTCCCAGCTAATTATGATCAAGCCTGTAGCTTTTCATCTGATACGTAAAGTCTCCAGACTGCTGGAATACCTTCTTTTGCCCAACAGCCATTCTGCTCGCTGCATCTGCATCTGGAGATGTCGGAGAACCCGTACACCTCTGGACCCGTTACCAGCAAAAAGACGGTTCCGGGCATCATCGTGGCTACAGGTAGAGTTGCCTTAAGTCTGCGAAAAGGAATTATTTGTAGAGATGCAGCCAGAATCCAAATCAGATACTATAAGTTTGACCCCTAAATCCTATAATATGGAGTAATCGCTCAGATTGCATGAAGTGATTAACACGTCCTTGCGTGGAAAACGGGGACATGTGCACATTTTAGCAGGGAAATGATTACTTCTGTTCTCAGGGAATATCGGACCAGAGTTGTCCACCAACTCCGGGATGTTTATAACGTCTGACGCAGGAAATACCTGGAGACAAGTGAGGCTGCACAGATTCACCTTTAGCTGGGACGTCACCAGTGTAATGAATGCACGTGTTTCTGTGATGCAGATCTTTGACGAAGAGCACAACGTTTGGTTCCTTGACAACGGAGGAGCTATGCTGGCGGTCTTACACGCAGCGACGCCGATTCGACACTTATGGTAGGTTGGAGCTCCTGCTGCAATTACTGAAGGTACAAGCTGCAGTCCAATACGGTACAGCTTCTTTTTTGATGCAGCTCCTGATTACATTTCATGTTTTCAACTGCTGACAAGCCCGGTCTGCGTGATAATTATATCAGCGCTGTGAATTTCAGAAGTGTCAGAGTTATTTCCAACAGAAGAGTCCGTTGCAGGTTTGTACTCGTGTTTGGATTTGATGGTTTGAGTGCTTTTATGTAAATGAAAAGTGCTGCATGGTGGAAACACGCGAGTGAGAATGCCCTCATAAGTGCCCTGTACTGTGGGAGCTTTGTAACACTATCCGCTTTGATGTCCCCACTCAGTCCAGCCGCTGTCAGAAATGATTAAGCATGGCGAAAGGCGATTCGAAACCCTCACAGATCCATTTCTAATGTTACCACCTGAGTCATAGCTCTCTCTTCCTTCAGTTGCCTTCAGTAACTTCACTTTGCTGAGGAACATTTATTCTCTTGCTCGGGTTGGTGTCAAGATCATTTTTCACACTGAGGAAAATCCAAAAAGCTTCATTTTTCAGCAGCGGCGACAGAAAATGACCCTGAATCTTTTATCGTATTTGTCCACATCTCGTGTTTCTCTGTTTTAAATCTTAAGATGCGCGCAGAGCTCAATTGTCTGGAGAGACAGACAGCAGTTGTGTTTTTCCTCCTTGTCATGCAGGATCAGTCTGGACGAAGGGAAAAAATGGGACCGTCATGGTTTCTCCTTGGCGCCTCTTTACGTGGATGGAGTTTTAATGGAACCAGAATCTGACAATCACATTATCACGTAAGCAGAAAAGGGCTTCACAGGTAGCGACCAGTGGAAGGGAGACAGATATCGGGCTTTTATGGGTCCAAACAAAGGCAAAGCGAGCTTATTCTTTTAAAAAAGTTTCATTAGAGGGAATATTAACTCGCCTCACGGTCGGTAATAAATGACAGATAACTGTTTAATTGCTTCCTGGCTGAAATTTGCAGTTCTGTGAATCTATCCTCCAGGTTTTTTGGACACTTCAGCCATCGGTCAGAGTGGCAGCTGATTAAAATCGACTACAAGGGCCTCTTTAGCAGGAGATGCATGGATGGAGACTATCAAACATGGCATCTACACTATAATGTAAAACTAGTTTTAGACTTTATTGATTTGGTCAACTTTTTTATATAGAATCAAAAAATGCCCTTTGGTTTATCCATTTATTTTTAATAGGGGGAGATGTGCGTAATGGGTGAAAAGCAAATCTACATGAAGCGTCGGCCAGGCAACCGTTGCATGCTAGCCCAGGACTATTCACGGATCTACTCGTCGGAGCCGTGCGTTTGCACAGCCTATGATTTTGAATGGTAAGGACTCTTATTCTTTAGTGAAATTCAGACTTGCAGCGTCTGTGATTATTCACTCCATGTTTCACAGACAGCCTCTTTTACATTGGAGAAGACTAATTCAATAACACTTAATCACAGCTGCTTGTATACGCTTGCAATCTTGAGCTAAAGTCCATAAACCTTCATCTCCATCTCACTTTGCACAGATGCTTGATAACGTAAGACAATATTTCATAAATCCAAGCCAAATTTTAAAACTGGACGTATTGAAGATAACTTTTTATTGCACTATTATGATTAGCATAATGTCAAGTGACTCATTAGAATTCAGTTAATAATGAATGGCTAAATGAATTTTAAACATCTTTAATCCATCCGCCTGAAATTCTCTTTGATCCCGCTTGTCTGACTGTCACGTCTCTCGTTATGTTTTTTAAAATGCGCCACTGAAGCTCCCGCTGCGGAGAATTGCCTCACTACAAAAGCTTGTTCGATAGATGATTTGAGTAGTCCTGTTTAAACTTACGTACGACGTTTTTCCTTCTCCGCTGGATTTTGCCAGCGATTACGGGTGGGAACGCCAGGCGGATGGGAACTGCTCTCCTGCCTTCTGGTTCAATCCTGATAGTGTGGCTAAAAGCTGCAGCACCAGCCAAAGCTTCCTCAACAGCAGCGGGTGAGTGGTTGAATCTATCAGCACATCGTCCTTCTCCGCCACAGCCTGCAAGTCACTTCCTCATTTCATCAGTCAAGGTATATCTTCACTGATCGTCATGAGTTTAGGATGTTTACCTTTGTTATTTTGCGCTCTGAAGGTACCGGAGAGTTTTATCCAATAACTGTAAGGAAGGAGGCAGGAGGCTGTTCTCGCCCAGGAGGCAGGCGTGTCGGCCCAGACCGCCGCGAGGACTCCGGCTGATCACCGGTCACGGAGAGCTGAGCGCCACCATCGGAAGCAACGTTACCTTCATGCTTTACCTCGATGAGGTGAGTCAGGAAGTGGAGCTGAATCCTAATGCCAGCGTCCAAACTCGTATTGACTGCAATAACAGACTCTAATCAGCTCAAAGCCCGAACACTGAAGGATTGCATAAACGATCACTGCAAGTTTGTTTCTGTTGTTGGTTGTGACCTTTCAGTCTCCACGAGGCTTCTTCAGTCTCCTTCCACTCAAATTCACCCACAGAGTGCTTGTGACAGATTTTGCAGGACGTCTCAGCCCGAGCACTTCGGTGCTGGCCTCTTCTCACTTATACGACTGAAATATGCAGCACTGCCTGGCGGTGACAGAGACCGTGTCTCACCGCCTGTCTGCAGGGGGACTCTCTGAAGACCAGCATCCAGCTGGACTTCGGGGACGGCATCAAGATCACGTACTCGAACCTGAGCAGGACCGACGACGGCATCAGGCACATCTACCGAGCCACTGGGATTTACCGAGTGACGGCCTCTGCTGAAAACGAGCAGGGATCTGACAGCAGCATGCTGTTTTTACACATCACCAGTACGGCTCCACCGTTACTCGCCCCTGCAGCAGCCACGATAGCATGAATCCCCCAGATAGTCACAATCCCGTTGTGCTAAATGAAATTCCAGGCTTGTGCTACTTTAACGCACTCCAAACCGCAAAACTCACCAGGGCCTTAAATGCCCATCGCCTGTGGTCAATAATAGTGCTCAAATGTGTGCAAGTGGGTGCATGTTCCTGCGTAAACGTATGTGTGTTGCCTCAGGTGCGGTGGAGCGCGTGTATCTCTCTGCTCCGGTTGTAGCCATCAAGGGGAAGGAAGCTAATCTCTCAGTGGTGGTTTGGCCGAGTCACACCAGAACTCTGACCTTTTTCTGGTGGTTTGACAACAGCTCCGAGGTGGGAACCTCCTTCCCTGTTCATTTCCAGTTTAACATTTGATGATGTTGTTTAAAAAATAAAAAATAAAAAATCCAAATCTACCACTTTCACATATAATGTGGCTACATGTTTATTAGCCTCAGCCTTCCTGGGAGATCTAACTGGAAAGGCGGGTCTTATTTGTATATTTATTTAGTAATCCCAGTGTTTGCTGCAGGAGCCAACTCATTATATAGTATGTCAGAGCGTACATGTAAAGAATATTTTATACTGACCTTTTTTCCCTGAGAATTTCTCTGTTTTTCCTTTTGAAATCCAGCCCATTATAACCTTGGAGGGAAGCATCTCCTACACATTTCTGAAGGAGGGAATAAACAAGGTTACAGTGCAGGTAGCTTCGGGAGGCACCATCATGCAGGATGCAAAAGTAATAACTGTTAAAGGTGAGTAGAGGAGACGTTCTCTAAAGTCGCTTAATTGGTGCGATTGGGGTTACATGAATATGCAACGTGCCGTCTCGGGGAAAGCGGGATGCGGCTTGGTCCACTCCGCAATTCATTACGGTCACACTCCCGTAATGAATAAAACGTCACCGTGGGTGAACACGGAACCTCGGGGAGCAATTAACATCTAGGTGCGCGTCAGCAAATGAAAAAGGACAAAACTGCACGTGAGATCAATCAGGGAGGAATTGGGAGGCAGCGCTCCCGTCGTAACAAACTGCTTTACATTCCTCTCAGAGTTCTTCAGGTCACTGCTGCTGTCCTTCTCGCCGGCTCTTGACGAACACAACCCTGACATCCCGGAGTGGAGGGAGGACGTAGGGCGCGTGGTGCGAACAGCTCTGTCACAGGTACATCACATCTCCGTCCTTCTGAGATCTTTGCTGTAGCCAAAATCTGCCACAAGCGGCTTTCGTGGTCATTACTATTTCATACTTGTGCGCAGCGCTGATATGCCAGTCACAAATATTTAGTGTCTTTTGGTAGAAATGCAGCTTTTTTTAACGTTACTTTGATGACGGGAACCAGACAGTGTCGTCTAGTGCGAACTTGATATCTAAAAGAGAGTTTCAGCACAAATTTTAATTCCACGCTGTTGTGGGCGCCATGTTGTGATGTCACTGCAGGCTTCTGAGATTCCTGAGGAACAGCTGCTGGTGTTTTTATACCCTGGTCTTCCAACAACAGCAGAACTCTTCATCCTGCCCGACGAGCACATGTCGAGTCTGCACAAGAAGAGCAACGAGGAGACCCTTGAGACGGTAAGAGTAAAAATGTGTCAACATGCTAGCATCTTTTCCACCAACATTCCCAGGAACCTTTATTACCAGAAATGTATTGGGTGTAAAAAAGTGCAGAATGCTGTAAGTCTGTTCTACCCATCCAAAATCTGATGGTAAAAATCATAATCCCTAGTAGGTCCGTTCTTTAGGGAGAGATTTCGGTGGAAATCCACTAGGTAAATTCTGTGGAAACACGCACCGGGTTTTCAAAATCTTGGGTAAACGAATAAATACGTGTTTGAAATGATCTAAAATTGATGACGAAAGAGAAAGGGCAAGTCAGTTACAGCCAAACTCTTGGTCCAGTGATTTTAACAGGTTTTTTGGGGTTGTTTTTTTTTTTTTTGCCCCGTTCTTCTCTTGCCTGAAACAGATATCGGGTATTTTTGCCACTGCTCTGAACCGTGGCCTGATCCAGTTTGAGCTGAAAGCTGATGTTCACATTATTGTGTACCTGACTCGACAAACTTTAGGTAAGTTGATTTCCATTTGAACAGATAAAATACTCTAGAATGGAAAAACATTATCATATATTCCAGTTGAATGTGATTTTCCCGCATCTCCACAATTCTTTCCAACGCACAGTGTGAATGAGCCGCACATCTGGCCAGGACTAATCTGCCGTTTGTGATAGACTAGATCTCAGGGTTTCGATAGTTTTCACAGTCGGTTTTCCTACGAACAGAAGCTGTGACTCGGCTGCTTCGTTTGAATCCAGCCAATCAATGATAAGACTGACAAAGGAGGCATTTGGTATGCAGCGAGCAGATCATCGGGGGTCACAGGGGCATTAGCATATCTCAAAATCGTGTCGATCAACCTTGCGTGGCTTTACCCTTTTCATCCACTCGCAAATCTGTCTTCATTTATGTCTGCATACAAAGGTCTGGGTTGCCTTTAAAATGATCCAGAAAGGTCACGGACTTCATAGTCTTCTCTGTAAAGGAGAGGACGATGGCGACGGGGGAAAATACTTTGAATATTTTCTCTCAGCACTTTAAAAGCCATGACTGTGCACAAGCGCGACAGCCCCCAGAGAGAGGAGAGGACCTCCTAAAGTTTCCCCGGTAGCACCCTGAGGGGACATCAGGCAGAACAGCTCTTCACTCTGCGCCTGCACTTGATAAATGACACAGTGTAATGGAAGTAATCTGCAGTATTTAGGCAGGAGGATGAGGACTTTGGCTTCACTGACGCTCCCACAAAGTCACATTCGTGTCGGCGGTTTGTCTTTCAGCGCCGCTCGTGGACTCAAACTTCATCCACAGCGGGTCGGCCCTGCTGATGCTGCTCACCGTGGCCTTTGTGGGTCTGCTGGCCTTCTTCATCTACAAGTTCAAAAGGTTCGCTCAGACAAGGAGGTGAATGAGCTGTTAATCATCAGCCGTGCACTGACGAGCACATCTGATCTGCTCGTCCTCAGGAAAATCCCCTGGATCCACGTCCAGACCGAGGAGATCAACGAAAAGGAGCCGGAAGTGATCAGCACGGTTGCTCCCGGTGACATCATGTCCAAGGTCAAGCTCAGCGAGTTCCCGTCTCAGAAAGAGCTCATGGAGAAGGAGCTGGAGGCCAGGAACCGAGGTACGCCGGTCACATGATCACGACCTTTACCAGGTGCTGGTGAATGTAGATCAACGTTGGTGTTCTCTTCAGCTGGAACTAGGTCCGCTGGGCCACCATCACAAACCTCAGGAAGTCTGGTTGACCCATTTCAGGCTGAAGAGAAGTAATTTAACTCATCAATACTTTAATTGCCAAATATTACCCAGAGCCGCATTTATATTTAACTCATTGCAGAATAGTGATAGCTGTTATACACAAACACATTAATATGGCATTTAAAGGAACACTCCAGAGGCACGAGACAGTGTTTCATGTTTCACTGGCCTGAAAACACAACAACTATGACATTGTTCCAGTTTTCTTCCTGTAGACATCGACTCTGAGAAGTGTTTGGTAGCAGCAGAGCGTGGCTGAGAGAACTCCACATGAGGAAAACTGAGAAGTGACACCCTGGCAAATTAAGAAACCGTCAGTTTGACAGCACAGGCTCTGTAAACAAAACCTCCTGAGAGCGACGCACACGCATGGCCGACGCTCTAATATTATCGTGAAACAAGCTGTTAGCTGCTGGATATCGGCCCGAGTTCGAGGATTATTATTAAAAAATATCTTGGAAGTGCTGGATCCTGATGGAGATCCATCAGTCAATAATAAAAATATGATGTGAGTTTCTTTGATGAGTTGACAGAAAAAAATGAATTTTGAAATGAACCCTGAGGACAACATAAAATCCACATTGGCTAGTTTACACTTGATTTTAACATCTCAACAGATTTCAGTCATTTTGAGAGTTTCAAACGGTCCGACTCTCACTCAGACTTCCCTGGAAACGTCAATACTTATTGGTGTTTGTGCTGCTTGCAGCTTTTTTTCAGCTTCTGTGTGTTTGCTGCTCCCAGGTTGTCGGCTCGATAAGATGCGTTTTTAATTGGCTAATGATTTTGTGTGTGATTTCTTAAGCATGCCCCTCACAAACAACCTGTTTTTCTGGTTATATATTAAAAACTTGACATATAAATCTTCTTTCCCTTTCATTTCTCTGCTTTTTTTCTACATTTCTGAAACGATGAGCGACAATGTGACCTTTTGATTAGTTACATGTTATTACTTCAGATTGTGAGCAATATTTTGGTGCCTGGAAAAAAAAAGGAATAAGGAATAACTCTGACAAATGGACAAATGATTGATATTAGCCTGGCCGATCCAATTGTTTCATCGTCTCATGGCTGCAGGACTACACAGGACGAGACGTCACATTAACAGGAAGACGCCGTTGTTAAATTATGTTCTGTTCTTGCAGCTGAAACGTCTGTGCCGCCTAATTTCATGTAACCAGTCTTTCCGTTCAAGTGCAGCTTCTCCGTTCAATGTATTTGATTATTGACGCGTAGTCTGCAGCAGCAAGGCTGTTTCCAGGCACTTAATAACTGATAAGTAGAGATGCACCAGTAAAAAGCAGCAAAGTCCCACCACCATTACAACCAGAGCTCTTCATATCAAGATGATAGATAGATAGATAGATAGATAGATAGATAGATAGATAGATAGATAGATAGATAGATAGATAGATAGATAGATA